>JACXGJ010013849.1:0-15752 GCA_016801105.1 Esox niger | reverse complement strand
GGTGTCTGTTCACCTGTTTGTGGGACCTTGGCCTGCCTCAGGTGTCTGTTCCTTGTTGGGTTGGAGCCATGGGAGTATTTGATGGCTGCTTTTCTGCTCAGCTGGCTCACATGTGGAATCGACAGGCTCCTAAAGGGCAAGTTCACTCAAAGCTCGGAGTGGATGCAATTCCCTGCGGAAACCTGTCAGTCACAAAGTCACCAGGTGGAAAGATATGCAGGAGGCAGGAAAAGTAAGGAAGAGGGTGGGGTGGTGGGTTTTAGTGTTCAGAGAGGAGCCTGAGACTTCTGGGTACACCCAGAGATGAACATTTCTCACCGCCTAGCTGCCTACCTCCATAGTCTTGCCAGTTTCTGTGCAACTACACGTGAGCGTAGAGCGAGACGCAGCAACGTCAGTGTTCCGATTTTATGTGATGTTTTGATGTGGTGCGTCTCCAGCTGTGTGAAGCCAGCGAGAATGTGCCTCACGGTAACTTGTTGAAATTCAGGTCGTCCTCCAAACACCTGCATTCTCGTTTCATGTCGCGTTTTTTCAACTCCACAGAACACCGTTGGAATGGCAAAATAACAAAATGCGTTCCATTGGCAAGGCGTTGTCATTGTGGAGCTGTAGCACATAATTGGACTTTCTTGCTATGTGTGAACAACACAGGGAACAGACAGACGGAGGCCTCACTGTTGTTTCTTCACATACTGTTAGCACCTATATCTCTGTTCTGAACTCACACACCTATTTGGTTTTATTAACGTGTGTATTCACACACACACACACACACACACACACACACACACACACACACACACACACACAGATACACACACAGATACACACACAGATACACACACACAGATACACACACACACACACAGACACACACAGACACTTTACATTGTACTCTCTTTCTGGGGACGAATCTATCATCCCTAATACTCTGATAGAAAATCTGTTATTCCCTAACCCTTAACCATTATTTCTTTACATTTCTGAGAACTGAACTTGCATGGGGTCCATTATGTCACGCCTAGGATAGAGGAGGGAAATGGCTGCCGCCTGAGAGTGACGTCTAATGATGACCCCTGGAAACAAAGCTACTGTGTGATTTGGTTCCGTAATGAGAATTTACTTCATCCAGGGAGTGTTCTCGGCATGACTGACATGCAGACTGTTGTCTCTGCCATGCTTTGCATTCCAACATTATTACCGTCCAATTAAATTAGCATTCTCTGTGCATTGCAACACAAAAACCAGCCACACAAACAACTTCCACTGTGTTCCCCACTAATAAACATTTTATACAGTAGGGATCGATGAAGCAGGGGATGGGATTCTATCATAGCCCCTGTTTCTTCACAAGGTGGATCCCACCTCATGTTTTATCCTTTCGTGGTTGAAACCAGCTGTTATTTTTACCCTCTGAAATCGATTTGAACACAAAAAAAAAGACCCACAGAGATGGAAGACGTAATTCTGTTCAGCCTATCACTTAGGAGAGGAAGCAGCCTCTATTCATTTGTCTGAGGAAACCATGGTTTGAATTATTTAGCATTACCTATTTGATCGATGCCATACAGCAGTACTCCTCTGGTACGATATGAGTGTCCGGATTCCTCCTTTATTATTCATGAAAGAGGGAGGAGACAGAACTGTGAGAGATTGGAGAGATAGAAAGAGAAAGACAGAGATAGAGACACAGGGACCAAGAAAGACAGAACATCTGAGAGAGACTGGGGGAAAAAGATGGGCTGGGGAAAAAGAGAGACTTGAAACAGGAGAGGCCCATCTCAATGTGCATGCTGCCCATACTATATACAGTGGGGCAAAACAGTATTTAGTCAGCCAGCAATTGTGCAAGTCCTCCCACTTAAAAAGATGAGAGAGGCCTGTAATTTTCATTATAGGCACACTTCAACTATGAGAGACAAAATGAGAAAATCCAGAAAATCACATTGTAGGATTTTTTATGAATTTATTGGTAAATTATGGTGGAAAATAAGTATTTGGTCAATAACGAAAGTTCATCTCAATACTTTGTTATATAACCTTTGTTGGCAATGACAGAGGTCAAACGTTTTCTGTAAGTCTTCACAAGGTTTCACACACTGTTGCTGGTATTTTGGTCCATTCCTCCATGCAGATCTCCTATAGAGCAGTGATGTTTTGGGGCTGTCGCTGGGCAACACAGACTTTCAACTCCCTCCAAAGATTTTCTATGGGGTTGAGATCTGGTGACTGGCTAGGCCACTCCAGGACCTTGAAATGCTTCTAACGAAGCCACTCCTTCATTGCCCGGGTGGTGTGTTTGGGATCATTGTCATACTGAAAGACCTAGCCACGTTTCATCTTCAATGCCCTTGCTGATGGAAGGAGGTTTTCACTCAATATCTCACGATACATGGCCCCATTCATTCTTTCCTTTGCACAGATCAGTCGTCCTGGTCCCTTTGCAGAAAAACAGCCCCAAAGCATGATGTTTTCACCCCCCATGCTTCACAGTAGGTATGGTGTTCTTTGGATGCAACTCAGCATTCTTTCTCCTCCAAACACGACGAGTTGAGTTTTTACCAAAACGTTATATTTTGGTTTGATCTGACCATATGACATTCTCCCAATCCTCTTCTGGGTCATCCAAATGCTCTCTAGCAAACATCATACGGGCCTGGACATGTACTGGCTTAAGCAGGGGGACACGTCTGGCACTGCAGGATTTGAGTCCCTGGCGGCGTAGTGTGTTACTGATGGTAGCCTTTGTTACTTTCGTCCCAGCTCTCTGCAGGTCTTTCACTAGTTCCCCCAGTGGGGTTCTGGGATTTTTGCTCACCGTTCTTGTGATAATTTTGACCCCACGGGGTGAGATCTTGCGTAGAGCCCCGGATCGAGGGAGATTATCAGTGGTTTTGTATGTCTTCCATTTTCTTACAATTGCTCCCACAGTTGATTTCTTCACACCAAGCTGCTTACCTATTGCAGATTCAGTTTTCCCAGCCTGGTGCAGGTCTACAATTTTGTTTCTGGTGTCTTTTGACAGCTCTTTGGTCTTGGCCATAGTGGAGTTTGGAGTGTGACTGTTTGAGGTTGTGGACAGGTGTCTTTTATACAGATAACAAGTTCAAACAGGTGCCATTAATACAGGTAACGAGTGGAGGACAGAGGAGCCTCTTAAAGAAGTTACAGGTCTGTGAGAAATCTTGCTTGTTTGTAGGTGACCAAATACTTATTTTACAGAGAGATTTACCAATAAATTCCTTAAAAACAGGCAAGTGGGAGAACACAATTGGTGACTTACTAAATACTTTTTTGCCCCACTATATAATGTCAGATTAAGAATAGTATTTCACAAACTGTAGCGTGTTGGAAAAGCATGCCAGTACTCCTTGCGCAATGGAAGGCGAAGGGTTTGCAACGATTCTGCTGTATTTTCACTCGACAAAAAGCAGTTATTGACACCTACTTTGACGCAAAGACATAGAGGAAGAGAACAGTGTTTTTCAGTTGAATGGTCTTTACTGTGATGCATTTTTGATTCGTAGTCTGTTTCCCTTGAGTTGTTTTTTTCCCATTGCCAGACATGGTCGACGGCAATGATCCTGTTCCCCTGGCAAGACGTCCCATGTGGCGACTCATCGGGTGCTCTCTGTGATGTCATTCTGACGGAACAGCAACCAATGGGAAGGCGGCACCACTGTTAAGGCTGAGTGATTTCCCAAAAACCAGTGTACTTTGATGACTGCAGTCAACAGTGACTCGACTCCGCCACCAGATAAGAGCTTGCTGATAATCCTCTCTCAGACATTAGGATGCAAGCGTGCTTTCCTTCCAGCGTCAGATGAATGAGAACGTCTCCTGCCGCAACCTGCTGATCACACACATTCATTTTGCTGTGGCTCATCAGGACCATCTGAGGAGATGTGTTCCCTTGGCAGTGGATAGCACTTACATCTTAAAAATCTATTTTTATACAGTGCCTGTGATTTGTAGGGAATTGGGTTTTTTGTTAGTTTGCCTGTTTGTGAAGAAATTCCGATTAGTGTTTTGCAGGAGTTAAAACGTATTGCTTATGGAAAGTCTAAATCTGCTTAAACTTTTTAACTTTTAAAAATGTTCTCGTCAAACTCCAGAGTTTCATGCATTAAAATTATAATTTTTTATCCAGTTAACTACAACATACTCCAGACTTTTAATTAAGGCTGTGGGTCTGCTGGGAAAGATCCCTACTAACTTTGCACATCTACAGCTGATTTGGTACTGTTTGACCATTCTTTACATAACCGTTCAGACTCTATCAAGTTTGTGAGTATTGATGGACAGCAATCTGTAAGTCATAAAGCAAATGTTTTATTGAATTTGGCTCAGGATTCTGTCTAGGCCATTCAAGGCCATTGAAGGAGTTTTGGCTTCAATCATGCGGAAAGGTGGACTTTCTTCCCAGTTTTGGGAGATCAGCAGGTTTTCTCTCTTAGGCAAACAGGTCTCTTCATGGGTTGCATATTGCACAGGGTTGTCCAACTCTGTATTATACTATATAATGTGGTGTACAGTGCACTACTGGAAAATAGTTTGTAAGTTAATCATTTGTCATTTCACCCGATTTAATTTAAATACTGTATAATTTCAGCTAGCTAACTAGCTAAGTAAGCTACCATTATAGAGCCATGGAAAATATCAAGAGACCATTGCACCTTTTTATTTTCTTTCCAAAACAGTTGAAAAGGAAAGTTTTGACTGAGGAACAGAAGCGTTCAATTTGCAGTGGTCTCTTAATTTCAACCCTTCTGTTCCTCACTCCAAACGTTCCTTTCCAAAAAAGTTGGAAAGAAAGAAAAAGGTGCAGGGGTCTCTGTTTTTTTTCCAGAGCTGCATTTGATAGCTGATGACACTACCATCCATATAAAAAATATTTAAGAAATGGTGATTACGGCAATGTTGTTTTATTCTTTGTTTTCACCCACTTGATGGGCTTGGAAATGCTTTCTTATAGGCTACAAAGGCCACATCTGAACCAAGGGTCCCACAGACATTCTACAAAGGCCACATCTGAACCAAGGGTCCCACAGACATTCTACAAAGGCCACGTCTGAACAAGGGGTCCCACAGACATTCTACAAAGGCCACGTCTGAACAAAGGGTCCCACAGACGTTCTACAAAGTTTCGCCAGACCCCAAAAGATGCGAGGTGTTGTTTCTTGTGCTATCTTTCATGCTTATCAGACATTCTTCAGAAAGTGAGCACTACATACAGTGTTTTTTAGGTAGGAAAAGTATGACAGGAAGTGGGTTCTGTTTACAGTGTTATTGCTTCCCTAGTGGTTGCGGTCATCGTGGTAACAGGTCTTCAGTCTTGGTGCTCTGATTGCACATTGTAGCGTTTCGCCTGACAGTTGATTATGTTTGATTTCAAGGTTTGTATGATCAGGGGAAAATATGTGTCTGATGTCCAGCGCTTAACTTGGGCAAAAAGTTGTGCAGGAACTGGCATATCGCACATTAGACCATGTTCATCAAAATGTATGTGTTTATAAGGCTTGTTTCAATAAGGCCTGTTCTTTTGCCTAAAAATGGACCCGGGATGCTGTTAGCCTAAATTCAGAAGTACCTTGTGCCTGCAGGCCCGAGTCACTCTAGAACTGATGATGTTGTCATACATTTGGCAGCACCATCAGAAGTGTGGCTCCATTTCCAGTTTGGTGGGCAGTGGAAACATAGCTTGTCTTTTGTGTGGAGCCTGGTCATCCTATGACAGCAGCCTTCTGATAGTTTGACACTGTTCACTGGGTCTGTACATAGTAAAAGTTTGTTTCTCGGGTAAGTCATAGTTGTCAGGTATACTTCAACTGTGTCCTCTTTTTAGGGCAATGTGGCATTCAGATTTGCTCGTTTTCATGTTACCTTTTCAAGTGGGCTCTTTGGAGTCTGTTAGTAATTGCCAACACCAGCTGGTTTAGGATGTTTCTCTCAAGGCTCATCGCTCTGTAGATTATGGCTTTGTTATGGAAAAATACACAAATATTTTACATTGAATTGGTGTGCAATTTAATAGGTATTTTCTGGGTTTAGATTTTATTGGGTACAGTCCTGATTAATAATCTATGCACTATTTGGGGTTTCGAGTGGTACTCTGAAGATACTTTTGCAAACTGTATGCCAACGGTCAGTTATCTGTTTATTCTGTTTTGTGAATTTTTTGTTGATAAGTGGACCCCAGACCTTGCAGTCATAGAGAACAATGGGTTCTATGTATGACTATGATATTTTATGCCAAATCCTGGATGTTGAGTTTTGTCTATTTGATGGTGTACAAGGCCTTTCTTACCTTTTCTTTCAGATCAATTCTCTCTCTCATCTAACTCTCATCTAACTCTCATCTAACTCTCATCTAACTCTCATCTAACTCTCATCTAACTCTCATCTAACTCTCATCTAACTCTCATCTAACTCTCATCTAACTCTCAGCGCTCTCTCATCTAACTCTCAGCGCTCTCTCATCTAACTCTCAGCGCTCTCTCATCTAACTCTCAGCGCTCTCTCATCTAACTCTCAGCGCTCTCTCATCTAACTCTCAGCGCTCTCTCATCTAACGCTCAGCGCTCTCTCATCTAACTCTCAGCGCTCTCTTCCCCCTCTCTTCCCTTTCTCTTCCCCCTCTCTTCCCTTTCTCTTCCCTCTCTCTTCCCTTTCTCTTCCCTCTCTCTTCCCTTTCTCTTCCCTCTCTCTTCCCTTTCTCTTCCCTCTCTCTTCCCTCTCACTTTTCTCGCTCTCCTCCCTCTCTCTCATCTAACTCTCAGCACTCTGTAATCTCTCTTCCCTTTCTCTTCCCTCTCTCTTCCCTTTCTCTTCTCATCTCTCTTCCCTTTCTCTTCTCATCTCTCTTCCCTTTCTCTTTTCTCGCTCTCCTCCCTCTCACTTTTCTCGCTCTCTTCCCTCTCACTTTTCTCGCTCTCCTCCCTCTCTCTCATCTAACTCTCAGCACTCTGTCATCTCTCTTCCCTTTCTTTTCCCTCTCTCTTCCATTTCTCTTTTCTCACTCTCCTCCCTCTCACTTTTCTCGCTCCCCTCCCTCTGTCTCATCTCTCTCCCCTCCCTCTCTCTCTTCTCTCTCCTTCCTCTCTCTCTGATCTAGGCTATACAGCAGTGTTCTCTGATTAGCATACCAAAGCCAGATTCACATTGTGCTATACATAGCCAATGCAAGCGTGGCACTGGGTGAGAATATTACAGTCAAGGAGCAGTGTAGGGCAAGTGTGGCTGATTGTGTGGCCCGAGCCGCCTGCACCCCCAGACAACCCTTGTGCTCGCGGTTCAAATAAGTGTAATTTGTACTTTCTAATGTGCCAATGTTCAAAGTGCCTCACGCAATTGCTGTGAAAGCGCTGTGAGCCGTGGTCTAGTTACGGTGCGCTCTTTGCACGATCGGGCCGGCCCCGGTTCTTTTACATTGATCATTTACTTATGTCTTCTCCGCCCTATCAAAGGGGCCCGTCTGGGTCTGCGGAACAATGCGTTGTCTGTAATTCCGTGGTCCCCTCGCTCCAACACTCTTGACCGTGTTGTGTCAGCGAGTGTGGATGCTGGTAATTGTGTCCCAATGCTTTGCCTTCAATACTTTAGCCTGAAGTGAAGTCGATGCTCTAACTCCCTTGTTTCAGATACAAGCATAGAAATCTGTGCCTTTTGTTGTAAGCCAGTGTGTTTCTATTGACTTCTCGGACCAATTATGTTTTCCATTTTCCCCTATTATTGCTCCCGGTATGTGCTTCTCATTGCCTCCCTTTGTGAGGGTTTCAACACATAAATCTGGACCAGAGTAGCTATAATTGCCATTTGAGTGTGGCCAAACAAAGGTACTTGAAACCCAGGGCTAAAATTAGGTGATTTTAATTGACCATCTTTCACAAAATAGAAGCAGTAGATGCTGTCATATTGGGAACAGGTTCCAGGGCTGTTGAATTACTTTTCTCTGTAGTTTTCATCTGACATACCCAGAACCCAGTCTTTTGAAATGTTGCAATCCTGTCCTACTAATTAAACTTAACTTTTTTTTTATCTTGTGATTGGAAGACTGATACAGTGTAGAGGTTTTTCCAGTGAATTTCTAGTTATTCTTTTATTTGACTCAGTCAATAACACCAAACAAGTGCTTGGCTCTGATTCATTTTTTGGCCACAGTTTGGACCACATACAGTCCACACTTTGGCCTTTCCATCACTTTGGTAGAGATTAATCTTGGTCTCATCAGTCCATAAAATTGTGTTCCAGAATTTTTGCAGCTCATCTCTATACTTCCGATTGCTGCTGATGAGTGGTTTGCATCTTGTGGTATGGCCTCTATTTCTGCTCTCTGAGTCTTCTTCAAACAGTGGATTGTGATACCTTCACCCCTGCACTGTGGAGGTCATTGGTGATGTCGCTTACTGATGTTTTGGCGGTTCTCTTCACAGCTCTCACAATATTTCTGTCATCAACTACTGTTGTTTTCGTTGGCCGAGCTGTTTGACGTCTGTTGCTCAGTACACCAGTAGGTTCTTTCTTTTTCAGGACATTCCAAATTGTTGTGCTTGCTATGCCCAATGTTTGTCCAATGGCTATGGTCGATTTTCACTCTTCTCAGCTTGACAATGGCTTTCTTTTCTCCCATAGACAGCCCTCTTTATAGGTTTAAACCAAGGATGGAAACTTAGACTAGTCACACAGAGCTATTAATTGTTTGAACAATCAACCGAAAAGGCAACAACTGGTCAACAAGAAACATCTGTCAGTTCCAATAGTTTTGCTCACTTGAAAAATGGTTGGGTTCAAACAAAGGGTGGTCTGTCCTGAGTTGTCTAGATGTGAATACCAGGAAATGAAAGCTGAAACTCTTGTCTCATACTCATATTTTGATCTTAAACTCAAATGTCTTCAGGGAACAACAAAATCAAAGAAATTTGCTTTCCGTTCCAATACCTTTGGAAGGGACTGTATTAAATGTGACATTGCTAGAATGCTGATTCAACATACGTTGGCCGCATGGGCTGTTTGTGCTAATGTTATTTTCCTTGTGGCAGGCCTATCTGTTTCAGATGGGTGTATTCTAATGATCAGCTTTTGTCTGCATTTCAGAGAATTGCCAGGGACCTGGTGATACAATATGACATCCCTGTGCAATTCCTGGGTGTCGATACAGTACACTGCATGCAGGAAAGTGGTGCTTTGGATGCCAGGGTTGTGGGTTCAATTCCCACAGGTCGACTACAAAACATTTATGAGAATATATGCGCATGCTAGTGTTAAGTTGCATTCAACATGATGTAAATGGAGTTCTGTCCATGTACTGGACCATGCTTGTTCTGTATTATGTGTTGTTTGATGTTTTGTGTGGAGCCCGGGAACACGAAGCAGCCTGCTGAAATGTACTGCCCTGGTTTCCAGACTGAAGTCAGGAGCTGTTTGCTTCATTCCTAGACGGCAAAACATGACATTGGATTTTGTCAGTTGTCTGTGGTGACATAAAAACTGTCTGGAGCACGGAGGCATAAACAAAATAATACCATTACTTCTGTCGTTAATCAGCTTCTTACCCAATGACAATGGTCGTTCGTCTGTTTCGGGCTCGTATGAGGACAGAATGTGAATGGTCGGATCAGAACCAACTAAGCATTTCGCACGTAGCAATTGTTTCTCTTGCCAACTGTTAAATTGCTGAGGGGTGGTAGATCTAATTGCAGCTTGGCAGTATGAATGCAGGTATGTAGGACCCAGACTCTGAGCTTTATAAACCAATCTGGGGGGATGGACTGGAACGTAATTCTGTTGGCTGGTTTGTCTATTTCATGGTAAAGTACTTAGGAGGAGCCCCCCTGCGGTTCGCCTGATCCGTATAAATGTAAGCGATGCTTGGGTTGAACCTTTCCTCTGTGGAACAGCAGGCAACGCGGCGGTAATGGACTGTTGGATGCTTCTGACAAGACCTGCTGTTTTCTACAATCCGGTGATATTCGGACGGGAAATATTATCTGTATCACGATTTGGTTGACTGAACCACCACGAGAACGATAAATTGAATTGAACGATAAGTTTGTGACAGGAATGTGCAGTCCAGTCGTCCTTTTGATATTACCGTTTGATCTTCTGCTTTGAAGTTTGTAGTATTTCATTGTGCTGTTGGCAGTCATCCGTTTATAGGCTATTTCACCATTATACCTGTCGCAATATAGGAAACATGTTTTTGGTTTTTAGGCCAAATTATGGTAATTATAAACAATACGAACATTAATTGAAATCTTTTTGGTGTTCAAAATATTTAGATAGATTTTTAAATGTCAGCAGAAGTCATAGCACTTCATGTTCTGCACATACAGAAAATATTAAGAGACCACTGAAACTTTTTTCTTTCCAAAAAAGTTGAAAAGGAAGGTTTTGAGTGAGGAACAGAAGGGTTCAACTGCAAATTGAACACTTCTGTTCCTCACTCAAAACGTTCCTTTTAAACTTTTTTGGAAAGGAAAGAAAAAGGTGCAGTGGCCTCTTAATTTTTCCCAAAGCTGTATATTTGTACATTACCAGTTAAGTGTACATATTTTTCAGTTACTATTTTTTTCTACTCAATATAAGTATTGGAAAAATATGTGGAAATCAGAGACACCCCGATTACCTTTGACCGCAATGATGAACAGCACATCTAAAGTGTGCTCCCTAAGTATGGCAAAAGAGAACTTGGGATCTTTAGCTTGTATTGAAAGGCATTTGTCCATGCATGGTCATGATCAAATAACTCCACTAAATGTGGAGGGTTCTAAATAGTTATGAAGAGGTCTGCATTTTTAAATATTTATTGTATTTTAACTTTAATTCCGTTTGCGTTCCTGGGTTCGTATCTGCCCCGCTTGTAATACCGTAATGAACGGCATAAGCGTCATTTCCCCGATACACGTCTCTGGTGTTGCATTAAAAACCACACGGTTGTGCCTGGAAGACAGTGTGCCACCGAAGGGCTTTGAGAGGACACAGTGGCTGCCTGTGCCACACTCTCATCACTGTCTTCTCTCCTCTGCTGGTTTGATGCTCCACTAGGCCCAGACACATTTGATCATTAAAGGTAGGTTGTAAAGTCAAACAGGGAAAAGTCGTACGGGCCCATTATCAACGGGAGACTCAGGGAATTAAAGAGGCTTTGTTTTTACCCAGCGCTGGGACTCCACTAGTTAGCCTAGAACAAACAACCAACATGACCCAGTTTGGGCTGCGTGAGATTTTGACAGTTGGCTCTCCTGATCCACGGCGGAGGGGGAGGCAGTTGGCAGCGTCACAACGACACGCGGGGATATCAAACTCCTCCGCTCCAGTGTGAACAGGGGACTCCGTGTCACATCAGCGATGTTCTGGTGTCAGGACTGCGCCTCAGCTCTGCACTCCTTTCAGCAGGGAACAGTGAGCCATGGAACTTAGCATAGGCTTGTGCGCTTGGTTTTTTGAGAAAGTTGGGATCATTGTGCCGATGAATGCGTGTTATGCTGCAGGCTAGGCTATGCGAGTCTGGGCTGGGAAGTATCGCATACGGTCTGTCTGTAAGAAAAAAAAATCGGAGACTCTGAAAACGTCTGGGGTGGAGGGCAAAAACGAATAGAATAGGACAACACTACAGACAAATGTTTTAATTAGTTCTAATGTCTGTACGTCTGACCTTTGCATGTTCTCTCAACACTGCAGAGACAGAAACCATAACACACCAACACAGTCTACAATCATTTTCGTGTGTGTGTGGGTGTGTGCGGGTGTGTGGGTGTCTCAGATGCATGCTTTGACAAATTCCCACTAATGGTTTCATGATAATGAGGACGCCTGGAGAATTGTGGTCTTGACTCAACCTTATTGAAAGTTTGCATCTGTAGCAGTGATGGTAGGTGGGATCCAGGGTGTCTTGCCTGGTGACAGGAGACAGGGGACTGACAGGGAACTGACAGGTGAAAGGGGACAGACGGAACTGACAGGTGAAAGGGGACTGACAGGCAACTGACAGGTAAAAGGGGACTGACAGTCAAAAAGGGAATGAAAGGCGACTGACAGAAAAAAGGGGACTGAAAAGTGAAAGGTGACTCACAGGTGAAAGGCGACTGAAGGGGGACTTGGTGAACTGACAGAACCAATAGAGGTCCGGCAGGTTCCGGAGGGCCGGCGGGTTCTGGAGGGCAGATTTATTCACCTCAACACATTGACCCAACGCACTTAACCGCTAAGAATATGTTATCTTTCTCTTGTTCAGTAGAACACACCCATTTCCCAAAATTTGGTACGCAACGTAAAATGCAAATAAAAACAGAATGCAATTATCTGCAAATCATGTATCCCTATATCTAATTGAAAATAGTGCAGCAATAATGTATCAAATGTTGAAACTGAGACATTTGTTTTTGGAAAAATACATTTTGAATATGATGACAGTAACGAGCTCCAAAAATTTGGGACGGGCATGTTTACCACTGTGTTGCATCACCTTTTAACAATACTCTGAAAGCATTTGGGAAGTGAGGAGACCGATTTGCTGTAGTTTTGAAAGTGAAATGTATTCTCATTCTTGCTTGATATAGGGTTTTCTGCGGCTCTACATTTTGGGGTCTCGTTTGTCGTATTTTTCGTTTCATAATGTGACAAATGTTTTCAGTGGGGGACAGGTCTTGACTGCAGGCAGGCCAGTTTAGCACTTGGACGGTTTTACTACAGAGCCATGCTGTTGTAATACATACAGAATGTGGTTTGCCATTGTCTTGCTGAAACAAGCCCTTCACTGAAAAGTATGTCGCCTGGATGGCTGCATATGCATATGTGGCTTCAAAACCTGCATATACCTGTAGCTTATTTGGAAACAGGGTTGTCCATCTTTTGTGCTTGAGGGAGCAAATAAAGGATTTTATAATGCACTATTTACCTGGTCTTGGCCTGCATTTTGATCTGCGACCATTTTGTCCTGTGCTGTACAGTAAATAGAACCCTGACATACTGAATATGGCTGGTCTTGATGGCAAATGAAGTGATTTGTGTGACTGTGTCTTTGAAAAGGCTGATGCAGGCATTGTGTAATATCCTCCTATTTGAGCTTCAACCTGCAATAGTAATTAATACAAAGTCTCTTCTCCTGTAGTCAAGGCTGGTAGGAATTATCTGAATCCAAACCCCTGCCAAGTCTGATCCCATCTGAATGATTAAACAACCGACCAACGCTCCCAGTCGGACTGTGCTCCTGGTTTTGTTAGCAGCGCCGAATGATTTATAGCGACAGTGCTCAGTTGCTGTGGCAATGACGAAGGAGAAGTGATTCTATTTCCATGCTCGTGAGGGAAAAAGAGCCAATTTCCGCGGTGTGAAACATCCTCAACACAAATAGGGCAAATAATGAGTAAGTGAAGGGGGCACCTACGCACCCAGCGTGGCTCGTACAGCCAGTGCCTCAGATAGAGTCTGTATTCTAATTCCATGGCACTCGGGAGAGGAGAGCGCAGGCCTCTCCAGCCACTTGTGAGGGATGTCTCATGGGAAATCTAATGTGTTTGGAGAGGATCTCTATTATCTCCGGGCGGGAGGGGGGGAGGTTGAAGTGGCCCGCGGTGCAGTGCTCTGGATGGGGCAACCGCCCTCTCTCGCTTCCCCTCCTCTTAGCGGTACCTTATGCATCAATACAGGTGCTCCTCGCAAAAGCCTCTCGTCCCCCCCGTCCCCCGGTCCCCGAGTGGGAGCCAACCTGTGCGCTGAACGATGGCGCTGGTTTTACTACATCAAGGCAATTTGGACCGAAATAGTTTTGACATCGTCCTTTACCGCTTTGTCATGTCTTCATCATAATCTTTATTGTGATCATCGTATTATTATTGTCACTGTGTCACTGGAGTTGTTGTGGCTCATTTTAGGTGCAAAACAAATGGTGGTGAACAATGCTTTTTCAATATATTTTATTTACTCAACCTTTATTTAACCAGGTAGGTATGTGCAATGGCGACCTGGCAAAGACAAAGCGCAGATGTGCAGGACCACATACAGCTACCCATAGAGCACACAGTGAACACAATTCTAAATGAAGTAGAGTTGGAATGAAATACAAATGCAGTACAGAGTCTATATACAGTGCAAAAGGCAATACCAAGAGTACAAATGCGCCAGAAAGTCTAGCTGAAATTGTAATGTGCAGTAGAGGGCATTATACAGTTTGTGCAATGTGGAGCGTATTTTGCAAGTTAGGTTGGTTAGTGTGCCAAGGTGGAGTGACAAAGACAATGAATAGCATCACCCAGGGCACAACCCGTGCAAATGGAATAGTGCAAAGAAGCAACAAAATGTGACAAGTGTGCAGATAAGTGTGCAAATGTGCCACGGGGCCTGTCAGAGACAATAAGGGTGTCAGCTCGTGGTGGCGAGCAAGGAGGAGCGGATAGCGGAGTCGTTCGTTTCTTTTAATGAGAGCTTGACAATGCTCATGTAGTGAGACAATAATACACAAAGACAAAGGGAGCAGAGGGAACAATATACTGAGGGGAATGACTGGATGATGAACAGGTGTGCTAAACGAGACAACAGGTGTGATGAGTTGATGAGATGGGCGGTGGTGTCAGAAGGCAGGTGACATCGAGCGCCGAAGCCCGCCTCCTGCAGGGGGAGGATGGCCAGCAGAGGGCGTAGTTGTCACAAAGGGCAGTTATGTGCAGGATCAACTAGCGCATGGTGGAGGAGCGCTAACACGTACAATGAACGGTCAGCAGCTGGGACAGACGTCTTTTAAAGGCAGTGAGGGGAATGACGGTGTCCAGTTTCAGGGTTTTTGTCATTCGTTCCAGTCGTTGGCAGTTGAGAACTGGAAGAAATGGCGGCCGAAGGAGGTGTGGGCTTTTGGGGCTTCTGACGGGCCAAAGTCTACAAAATTATAATTTGACAAACTGGACAACTAATTGTTTTGTTGTCTGAAAACAACATCAGCAACAATATTTGATGCACTCCAACCAAGTCGTTTTTAGGCTGTGGTGCTTTTCTTGACAGAGGTAGAATGGGTAAAACAGAGGGATTAGTTATCACTGGGGTTCACCTATGTTACGCCCGAGGCAGAGCTCAAGTCTGCCACAGCTGGACTGCTTCCATCCCTCCGCTTCTGCAGCTTCTCTGAAAGTAAAAATACTTCCATCTATTTCCATTTGGGGGGAATTGCACCATGGCAGTGTGTGTATTTCACCAGAATCTTTACAAAAGGTCAACTGTTTAGAATTGCTTGAGGCACACCTGAGCATCCATGCAGGGTCTAGAGATACCTCAGCCTAAAGTTGAGTAGAGACAAAGACCCCCTCGAATCATCCAAAATAATCTACTGAAAACAAATAGAAATCACACGTTTCCAGAGGTTAATGTCTCCCTCCATTGCCAAGTAAAGGAACCTGTACGCCCACTCTGCAGGCAACCATCGAAATACAGTTTGTACTTAGTTCTCACCTTGAAATAGCTGGATTTGGCTCAATAAAAAATAATTTCTAGTCAAACAAGGTTGTGAGTCACTCGGCTCACAGAGAGGCTCTCTTTTGGTCTGATTCCGTCTGACTGACTGCTCCCCCCTGCCTCCCCAGCTGCCTGTCTCGGTGCCATTACCCCTCAGTTTGCCACCTCCACCTGTACCCCCCGGCCTCCCCAGCTGCCTGTCTCGGTGCCATTACCCCTCAGTTTGCCACCTCCACCTGCTCACCCCGGCCTCCCCAGCTGCCTGTCTCGGTGCCATTACCCCTCAGTTTGCCACCTCCACCTGTACCCCC
>JACXGJ010013848.1:0-15664 GCA_016801105.1 Esox niger | reverse complement strand
GCTGGGAAGAAAAAACACTGAGGACAGGTGATGGAGAAGGGATGTCTGTATGTCTTTTGGCTGGGAAGAAATAACACTGAGGACAGGTGATGGAGAAGGGATGTCTACATGTCTTTTGGCTGGGAAGAAATAACACTGAGGACAGGTGATGGAGAAGGGATGTCTGTATGTCTTTTGGCTGGGAAGAAATAACACTGAGGACAGGTGATGGAGAAGGGATGTCTGTATGTCTTTTGGCTGGGAAGAAATAACACTGAGGACAGGTGATGGAGAAGGGATGTCTACATGTCTTTTAGCTGGGAAGAAATAACACTGAGGACAGGTGATGGAGAAGGGATGTCTGTATGTCTTTTAGCTGGGAAGAAATAACACTGAGGACAGGTGATGGAGAAGGGATGTCTGTATGTCTTTTGAAGAGCGTTTGTGTTTCTGACTAATCTCTACAGTAGGGAAAAACATCCCCAAACTCCGGTTGAATCAGAAAAAAACAAAAACATCGATGAGATTTTGGCTAGAATCAGTATTCAGGCTACTTTCAAATTTGTAAGATTAAGATCAGCATGTTTGTTTAAGATTAAGATTTAGAGTTCCCATTTATAAAGCGCAGTAAACAGCTGTCTGCGTGTGTCTGTATGGTAAAGGACTAGGAAACCTGTGGAGGTATGGAGACTGGATAAGGACCTGACCAAGGAGATCGTACACAAACTGAAGTGTTATCTCTGTAGTAGATAAAGAAACTCAGTGCCATTATCGCCTGCTTGACTTTCATCACTCTACTGGTCAGATTACGTTTCACACATATTGCACCATCTCCCCTTTTTCCTTCTGTTTTCTGTCTGTCTTCCTAAAACTTCGTTTTTTTTCTCTCTTTCCCTCCCTCTCATACTCTCCCTGTCGCTTTT
The DNA here is from genome assembly GCA_016801105.1 of Esox niger. NCBI lineage: Eukaryota > Metazoa > Chordata > Actinopteri > Esociformes > Esocidae > Esox > Esox niger. The sequence continues at coordinate 14,762 of JACXGJ010013848.1, read as the reverse complement.
CTCTTTTCTCTCCTCAGCTCTCTCTTCTGTCCGTCTTTTACTTTGATTAAATGAATCACATCCTATCAAATGCACTGAGAAAGGGACATTTTCAGCAGGCCAACCAATAGTAGATATATACTGGTTACCGATGGCAGATTTTTTTTAGATGGAATATTTTGGGTAACAAACAGTAGATGAAATATGACTGGTAACAGACAGTAGATGGCATATTATTGGTAACAGACAGTAGATGAAATATGACTGGTTACAGACTGTAGATGGAATATTATTGGTAACAGACAGTAGATGGCATATTATTGGTAACAGACAGTAGATGAAATATGACTGGTAACAGACAGTAGATGAAATATGACTAGTAACAGACAGTAGATGAAATATGGTAACAGACAGTAGATGAAATATGACTGGTAACAGACAGTAGATGAAATATGGTAACAGACAGTAGATTAAATATAACTGGTAACAGACAGTAGATGAAATATGGTAACAGACAGTAGATTAAATATAACTGGTAACAGACAGTAGATGAAATATGGTTACAGATAAAACATGATTCGTTAGAGACAGTTTTTTGAAGCTCTTAGAACAACTGGAAAATTGTTCCTAGTTCATATGTTTTGATTCTTTAAAAGGCCAGTGCTCATACATGATACCGAATAACCCACCACGCAAAGTGATGGAAGCACGTATAGGTTCAGGGTTGCCACATAAAGAAAAATGTCAGGGCTGCTAGAATGCATTTTATATTAAAAGACATAAATATTTCACCAGTTCCCTGTACGTTCTGAATACAAAGAGATAGACAGAGAGAGAGAGGCCGAGAAATAATGGGAGAGGGGTGAGAGAGAGCAAGAGAGATATAGAGAGAGAAAAAGTGAGTTAGCGTGTAGAGACGGTGGTTTCTCTTCCTGAGGTAGTTTTTGTGAACCCCCCTGTCTGCCAGCATCTCGTCTCCTGGGTCAGCCAGGCATGGTGAAATGTTTTAAAGACGGTAGGCAGTCCTGTCCCATGGCTTGTATTGGTTACAAGCTTCTGAGTCGACTCTTAAAAACACTCTTGATTCACTCTATTTATTTTATAGTCTAAGCATCAAGCCGTTTTTTCTTGCCTTTCTCTCTTCTCCACATGCTCTCTCTCTCTTGCTCACTTTTCTTCCATCTCACTATCACCCCGCCTCTCTCCTCTCCCTCTCCGTCTCGTTCCTTCTCTTCCTGTCTGTCTCCTTCACCAACATAATTTCATCCAGGGTGAGAACAGAGAAATATAAGGAGCTGTCCAGGCTCCCAGTGCTGAAATGCAGCCTGTGAAAATGTATTTGTGCATAATAGCAGCCAAAGCTTATTGATATAAACACGAAATTTTAATGTTTGACACTAAAAGTGGCAAAATATTTTGTTTCTGTGTGTTAAAATGTCTTCTCAATTATTCTAATTTAAAAATGTTAACACACCTACAGGGGTCAGTTTCTGTGAAACCATACAATTGCAATCAAATGTAATTATTTAAATTATATGACAAATATTTATTATTTATCCTTTTGATCATTCATTGAAATGTATTTTCAGAAACCCAACCTTTAGTTCAAGTAAAACAATTGAAATAAATGAATAACGTGTATCATGAAACAGATATTTTCCTCAAATATTTGTGCGTCATATGTATTGGCACCCTTCATTTAATACCTTTTACAGCCTCTGTTTGCCAAGATAACAGCTCTGAAACTTCCTATAATAAGCATGAGGGTGATGAACACATGGCAAGGGATCTGAGATCATTCCTCCATACTGAATCTCTCCAGATATTTCCCGATTTGTGCAGCTCAACAACCTTTTGTCGCACATCATTACTGTATTCTCCAGTCTTTCCCATAGGGATGGACCGCTATGGGAATTTGAGCTGTTATACCTCATATTTATACCTCAGTGAAACATAAATAATGACTTGCCACTTAAGTCATCCTAATCATTCAGATGAAACTTAAAACAAAAAAGGTGAATGGGAATATAAAGTGCGGTAAAAAATGTTGAGGCCACTGCACCTTTTTCTTTCCTTTCGAAAAAATATAATAGGAAAGATTTGAGTGAGGAACAGCAGCATTCACTTTGCAGTGGTCTCTTAATTTTAATCCTTCTGTTCCTCACTGGAAAGGAAAGAAAAGGGTGCAGTGGTCTCTTCATTTTTTCTGGAGCTGTATTTCTGCAAAATTTCACTCATATGAATTTCCAAGGGTGCCAATAATTGAGGCACACAGGTTTTCAAAATATTGATTTAATTTATTTCCAATAATTTTACTTAAATTAAACATAGATTTTTGTGAATATTTTGAATGACAGATGAAGAGGATAAACAGCCATAAAGAAAAATTCACAGCCAGTTTTGTTCAGATCTACAGATGGTGACAATATTAGTGAAGGAAACTGTACCTAATTCCATACATGTTACTTCCTAGTTTTGATCTTCACTGTTATTCAACAAAACAGTAAAAATAAAGAAAGGCCGTTGAATGCGTGGGCGTGTCCAATAATTTGACTGTCTCTGTTGATGACGAAGCCATTCTATTAAGCACAAGCAGTCCAAGGCTCCACTCCTCTTAAGAACATGCAGGCAATGCGTTCAGTATGTGTTTGGTAACTGTGATGCTCAGCTTTTGGCAATTTGGTGAGTACACTGATCAACACCAGGTGTGCCTTGGAAAGAAATCCACCAGGATGTAGCTCTGCGGGAACAGGATTGACCAGCCCTGATGTAGAGGATATGGAGGTGGCATCACGGATGGCATCTGACTTTCTGCTCCAACTTTGGAACATTTTGGCTATCAGCTCAGTTCACCTGAAGGATAGGACATTGAAGTAACAGACTTGGCACTGTCATGGTGCTCATAGGTATTTCAATTACTGCCGTTTCTGCGGGCAGAATCTGGAGGGGGGGCCAGATATCTTTATCTTGTTGTGGTACATAAATCCAACTGTCTCCAGCTTCTATCTGAATAATTGTTTTTATTTCATTTCTTTCCATCTTCATTAGCAGATGCCATTTCTTTCTTTTTTATTTATCCACATTAACATATAACTACTGTTTAACGAACTGCTCAGAACTGACCCTTGTTGGCACTTTTAGAGTTTTGTGCTCAAATCAGTTCCTCCCCAAAACACACTACAGTCTCACGTTATGCAACCCACATATGCATCCATTTATTGACACAATCCAATTCCATCAGATAGCTCAAGATACAGAGCCAATTAGGCTGGTAATGATTCTTGGCTGTCTGACACTCCCTCCACCCCCCAGCTCCAATCGCACCCCGGCATCATTTAGCCAACACAGACTTCCCACATGAACCATAGTCACCCTGGTTGTAATGGCAGAGCCAATGGAATGAATTCTTTGGGTTCTTCTTCCTTCCGCCATTCTTTGTCTGTTTATTCACACCTGTCTCTCAGTCTAGCTCTCTTCTGCTCATTCGTTCATTCTCAGTCTCTCCATCTCTCTGTTTCTCTCCCCGCCTCTCCCTCTGTTCGTTTTTCCCAGCCGCAAATTAATATGGCGAAAGGTATCTGCTGGTGGACGTCTGAACCCGAGTTAAGTGCCACAGAGGTGGGCTGGTTTCAGAAACACACCGGCTGCTTCCTTCTCTCATTCTTGCCCTATGACCTTTCTTTCTCTGGCTCCAATCCACTCTAGCTATTATCCTTGGCTTTCCTCCTTCCTACTCCTCCCCTGTTCTGTGTGTCTCTCAGTAAGCAGTCTGTAGTGCTCCTGAGGAGGTGGTAGGGGCGGATGTAGACAGCAGGTCTACAGTGTACACAGACAGCTGCAGTAACGCCTCAACGTATGAGAGAATCTCATGCATTATTCAAAATAAATATTCCTGGAATATATGCTGGATACTGGACCAGACACTGGTAATATGTGGCCACAAACATCCAATCTTTTCCACGTAGTGTTTATCCGCCAATACCGCTACGTTGAACGTGACCGGCGGCTGTCAGGGGGGCGAACCCTGGGGTGTCTTGTTAATCAGAAAAACAGTATGAGCCACCAGAGGGCAGCACCTCAGCTCTGCCCTGGCAGCCCCGGCTACAGCATCGACCATGTCCGTGAGTCTCAACCGCTTTTACTCAGACCATTATTGAATAACCCGTATCTTAACAAAAGCAAACTGCAGTATATGCACTCTCCCATAGCCAAGAAAAATACATGTTGCATAACATATTATAATAATTACTTGCAGTGTGCCATTTCATTAAATTCTGCTAGAGCGCAGTTAAGTGGATTCAATTTCACCAGGAAATGCTATTCCCTACATGTAATAATTGTGCCCTAGAAATAGTAGTTTGGGTGGTACAATAGTAGTAACTCTTACCGTTCAACAAGTTCGTTGTGCAATCCTTGAAACAGGTGAGTCAATGGTGTGCATAACATGTACCTATTGGATAATTAAAGAGTTTGTGCTTTGCAAAAGGTCAAGGAGCAGGTCTCAATATTTGTGGTATTATTGGAAACGTCTTTTCAAAAACATAAAATCGATGTCACAATAACCAAGCGAGTCCAATGCGTAAAGCGCGCATTAAAATAGCAGCGGGCAGGTTAGAACATGGCTCTCGCGCTCAATACAATATAATACTACAGATCTAAATCATAAACTAAAAATCCTCACGTTTTGTTCCAACTTTGGATGCTTAATGGTTTTATTTTCCTCACCTTACACACGTTCTTTTTGGAGATCCTTATATTTCACTCACAACGACGTTATCAGGGAAATCCCGGGTGCGCAAAACGCATCTCTCCAAATCTCTTTCTGTTAGGCAATCGCTTAGACGGGACCCCAGAGACACCGGAATCACACCGAGACAAGGGAAACCTCGCCGCTGTTTTTGAACACGCTTATTTTGCCCAGCGCAGACCTCCATTAATTGTCATTCCACCATGCAAGCATTCGTCGGTTTTCGGGATCTTGACAACATCCGACCTCAAACCATCTACAATAACTACCAACACTCACACTACCTCCTCTCTCTCCCTCTCTTCCCCCCTCTCTCTCTGAGCCGCTAATACGGACAGAACCACAGAGCGCCCTAGATACTCAGTACTAGACAGGTGTAATCGCTGGGGCTTGCCCCTGTCCATCAACCTCTTTCCGCAAAGCAAGTGTTCATAGCAACGGACTACACTGGAGATAAGTGATATTTCCCAAACACGAGCTAGTGTAAAATTACGAGAAGTAATCTAGTTTTACAGTTTCCTCCCCCATTCTAGAAGTGTATATTATGGAGATGAGATCATCCAAGATATGGAATGATATGAGAGAAAAGAAAAAGACTAGCGTTGACTACATGTAGAGTTATAAGACAAGCGGCGGAGGCTAGCCAGTAGGCTGGTTACCCCGGTAAGGAATTTAGGGCTGAGGGAATGGATGTTTGAATATTCCCATTACTGCCCTAATCTGTTTAATGTGAATAGCTATGAATATTTATCTTCTAGTTTGCACTTGAGGTTACTTGAATGTAATAATGATATTTCAATATAAATACGTTGTTTGTTTGCGTATGCTTGTTTTCAAGAAGAATTTCTCGTGCGTAATTTAATCACATTGTCTTTGCTATTTGTTAATTGTAAAATTTCGGAGAGAAGACAGTATTTATAATGCGTAGTCAAACATCTTACGAATAATGCATGACTAAATAATTGGATGTCCTTCACTACTTATTTTACTCTACATAGTTACGCAGATTGTTAAAACGCCTGTTACGCATTGCTGTAGCATCTATAAGCCCCAAAAGAAGAGAGGCGCTTACCTTTCCTCTACAAGTTCACCAGTTAATGAAAGACATTCAGACCGGAACTTGAAATCGATCGTTTGTTGACTTTTGAGCGCTTTTCACCGAAGAAAAGCGGGATGCGACGGTCGGTGTGCCTGCGTTACGTGGCTCCAGTGGAGAAGAGTCATCGATGTCACACTCGCCCCTACAGGGTGCCGAACAGTGCAGCAAACAAGTGTCGTGAGGGGTCGGTTTAAGCAAGTCGATTAATGCTGTTGTATTGCCAACTCCGTGACCCGCAGGTAGCACAACAACCGCACCCAATCTAAAGGTTACCATCATCATCACAAAAGTTTGTCCATAGATTGCTATTCAGTACGTTTTTACGAAAATCCCAAATTGATATCTAAATATTAGGGATTTTCTTATGGCTTTGCTACGAGTGAAGACAATTTCTCCACATTTTGAAATCAGATGTTATGGGCGCGTGAGAGATTGTTTTAATGTACAGTCAGAAATAATGAGTGGACATTATAAAGGCGTATAGGCTAGTTAAATAAAAAATGACTTAATGCATGCGTCAATCTCATTCCTCGGAGGGCAGAGTTCCTGCGGACCTGTGCTCCTCCCTGTAATGTTGAATCGGTTAGAAACACCTGGTTGCAATCAAAGGACAAACAAACAACCGGCAGTCACTCGGCTCCCTACGGGAAAGTGAAACAGCTGTTAAAATGTGTTGAAATGAGACTGCGAACGTATTTACTGGCTGTTTGAAGTGTTTAATTGTAGCTCTAGCTATATGAGCAGAGGGGTTTCTAGTATTTGCTGCCTGTTTGAATTGTTTATAGCTCTAGCTATATGAGAAGAGGGGTTTCTAGTATTTGCTGCCTGTTTGAATTGTTTATAGCTCTAGCTATATGAGAAGAGGGGTTTCTAGTATTTGCTGCCTCTTTGAATTGTTTATAGCTCTAGCTATATGAGAAGAGGGGTTTCTAGTATTTGCTGCCTGTTTGAAGTGTTCAAAGCTCTAGCTATATGAGAAGAGGTGTTTCTAGTATTTGCTGCGTGTTGGAAGTGTTCAAAGCTCTAGCTATATGAGAAGAGGGGTTTCTAGTATTTGCTGCCTGTTAGAAGTGTTCAAAGCTTTAGCTATATGAGAAGAGGGGTTTCTAGTATTTGCTGTCTGTTTGAAGTGTTTATAGCTCGAAATATATGAGAAAAGGGGTTTCTAGGAACTTTCTGCCAGTTTCCGTTTAAAACGCACCTCATTTCAGCACCGTGATGTGTTCAGTCGACATTTTCCCCGTAACAAATTTAGTCGACATTTTCCCCTTAACAAATGCCGGCGAGATTTTCCCATAACAGATTCAGTCGACATTTTTCCCGTAACAAATCCAGTCGACATGCCACCTTAACAAATGCTGAGCGCATTTACGTCAGCAAAAAAGAAACTAATAAAAGCGACCGTATAATTTGGATTAACAGCGGTTGCATAACGTTATTGTATAAACGTTACTGAATATGTCAATCAATAGGTAAAATAAACCATGCAGTGTGTGCGACTGTGTGTAATTGTGCGGGTGTATGTGTGTGTGTGTGTGTGTGTATATGTGTGTCTGCTTGGGTCCCTCCCCACGCTTGTACATGTGCCTCCTTGAACCTCCCTGTACCTCTCTGAAACTCCCTGACCCTCCCTGAAACTCCCTGACCCTGCTCCTCTTGATGTTTATAACTCCTTTTCCTTGCAAAACATGTGCTTAAGCAGAGCATCAAAGCCTTCAAGGTACATTTGTACCTTTCCCCAAAGATCTCAGTCCAATCGATTCCCCAGCAAATAATATGCAACGAAAGACCTGTAGTGCCATTTCCATTTCCATTCTGATAAAGGGCTGGACTTGGACCAGAATGACAATCAGCTTCACATTATGGCTGAGCGTCCCAACCAGTGCCCTATTTACAACCAGAGCTCTGCAGAGACCTAGTGTACTAGTTCACTACAGAAGGAGCAGGGTACAATTTGGGATGACGTAATGTGTTCCATGGGGTTTGGGGGGTTGGTTGCTCAGAGGAAGTACCATTCTGGCATTTCTATTAAATCACAGGTGCTAGACTCAGCACCACTGTCATAGCAGTCTGATACAATGTTACCAGTCAAATACAATGTAATCATTCAGATACAGTATTACCAGTGAAATACAATGTTACCAGTATAATACAATGTAATCAGTCAGATACAGTATTACCAGTCAGATACTGTGTTACCATTGAAATGCAATGTTACCAGTCAAATACAATGTAATCAGTCAGATACAGTATTACCAGTCAGATACTGTATTACCAGTCAAATACAATGTAGTCATTCTGATACAGTATTACCAGTCAGATACAGTATTACCAGTGAAATACAATGTTACCAGTATAATACAATGTAATCAGTCAGATACTGTGTTACCATTGAAATGCAATGTTACCAGTCAAATACAATGTAGTCAGTCAGATACAGTATTACCAGTCAGATACAGTATTACCAGTCACATACAATGAAATCAGTCAGATACACTGTTGGAATTCTGTTAGGATTTTGCTACTACTCTGCAAGACATCCTCTTAAAAGTGTATTGTTTCAAGTCATGCATTGACTATTGTCCCCTGGGAAGAGACAACTTGCACCGCGGCCCGGCGTCACCATGCTACTCCAGTGGTAGAGGATACATATTTGTATGGTTTTTGAAGTAGACAAACAATGGCCTTCTCAAAAATATCCTCTTATTTCTTGTACGCCAAGTATAATATCTGCTTTCCTCAATTCATAGAGGTGGGATTTACCCTCTCACTATCTCACCTCCTGCCACCTCCACATCCACCACCTTCTCAAGCTCCCTCTTTCTCTCTGTCTTCTCTCACTGTACGCCTCCCTCTCTCTCTGTCTTCTCTCACTGTCTGCCTCCCTCTCTCTCTGTCTTCTCTCACTGTCTGCCTCCCTCTCTCTCTGTCTTCTCTCACTGTCTGCCTCCCTCTCTCTCTGTCTTCTCTCACTGTCTGCCTCCCTCTCTCTCTGTCTTCTCTCACTGTCTGCCTCCTCTTTCTCCCCTCTTTCTCTCTGTCCTCTCTCACTGTCTGCCTCCCTCTCTCTCTGTCTTCTCTCACTGTCCGCCTCCTCTTTCTCCCCTCTCTCTCTGTCCTCTCTCACTGTCTGTCTTCACCCCTCTCTCTGTCCTTTCTCACTGTCTGCCTCCAATTTTCTCTTTTTCTCTCTCTTTTCCAGGATTACTGTCTTTCTGTTTGTCTCTCTCTCTCTCTGTGTCTCAATCTTCATTCAATTCAAAGGGTCTTTATTGGCATGGGAAATATTTGTTTACATTGCCAGAGCAAGTGGAAAAAAAACGAATCAAAATTATCATTGACAAAAGTGAAGTAAACAGAAGGCAATCCACTATTCCATACCACTAAGCCGACCAACACAGTGGGTTTGTGTCTAACCAACACAGTGGGTTTGTGTCTGACCAATACAGTGGGTTTGTGTCTGACCAACACAGTGGGTTTGTGTCTGACCAACACAGTGGTTTTGTGTCTGACCAACACAGTGGGTTTGTGTCTGACCAACACAGTGGGTTTGAGACTGACCAGCACAGTGGGTTTGAGTCTGACCAGCACAGTGGGTTTGAGTCTGACCAACACAGTGGGTTTGAGACTGACCAACACAGTGGGTTTGAGACCGACCAGCTCAGTTGGTTTGAGTCTGACCAACACAGCGGGTTTGAGTCTGACCAACACAGTGGGTTTGAGTCTGACCAGCACAGTGGGTTTGAGTCTGACCAGCACAGTGGGTTTGTGTCTGTTGGATGTACATTGAGATTTGACGGAATCCTGGGAATAAAGAAAAAGGGGGTAAAAAATAAAGGCACCAACGTTTCAGAAGTGAGTATACATTTAATTGTAATATATTTTGCTCGGTACAGTTAAAGTATGAATGGCAGGTATGAATGGTCAGCCTGTCTCTCTCCCTCTGTCTGTTTCTCAGAGAACTATCTGGGCTTTATGAAGAGGCTTTGTTTGATTCTGGTCTCTGTGGGTTTATTAACAGCTTCAAAGACCAGTCCACCTGCTTTCACTTTAATCATCTACAACCCTGGTGCCAGCAGGGACTGTGTGTGTGTGTGTGTGTCTGTGTGTGGGACTATGTGTGTGAGTGTGTATGTGTGGGTTGTGTGTGTGTGTGTGTGTGCTGGTGTGTGTGTGTGTGTGTGTGTGTGTGTGCTGGTGTGTGCGCGTGCGTTTGTTTATGCAGCTTCCAGACAGTCCTCGAGCCACTAAAGCTTGTCCTGAGTAAAAAGTACAGAAAACAATTCCGCTTAAGGTGGGTGTTTTGTGGAATGAAACTGTGTTTTGATTCTGATCCCAGCTCCTGGCTTTTCTTTTTATGAAGCATTGCTATCTGTTTAATCCATATTCTAAATGTATTTAATCTGGAAATTCCCTGGCAGAGAGGAAGAGGAATACATCAACAGTTTGTGTGAGTGTGTGTGTATGCCTGTGTGTAATCGTGTGTGTGTGTGTATGTGTGTGTGTGTGTTAGAGAGTGTGTCACACCAACTTATGGATACAGCATTAATTCAATGTATTCCAGAAACCTTTTCTTAGGCCCTTTGTCATTACCATACCGTGTAATTAAAGAATATTTAAATATCAGATAGATTCCTCAAATTCCCTGGTAAGGTCTCTATCCCCTGAAGTAATGTTTAGGTATTGTTTATTTATACCAAATCTGAAAATTTTGTATTGAAGCTTGGTGTAGTTTGAGAGAATCGAGTTGTACAGAAACCATGTTACTTGGGAATCCCGGGGTGTGGGAATCATGTAGCATTGGAATCATGTTTTGTGGGAGTCATGTAGAATTGGAATCATGTTGTACGGGAGTCATGTAGCATTGGAATCATGTTGTGTGGGAGTCATGCTGTGTAGAAGTCCTGTTTTATGGGACTAATGTTGAATTGGAACTATGGTGTGTTGTATGGAATTCATGTTGAATAATGTTCTATGGGAATCATGTTATGACATTGTTAAATCATACTAGAAGGTAACACAGCTAACTTGGCAAGATTACTGTTTAACTATCTTGGCTAGATTACTGTTTAACTATGTTAGCTAGATTACTGTTGAACTAACTTGGCAAGATTACTGTTTAACTAACTTGGCTAGATTACTGTTGAAATAATTTGGTTGGATTACTGTTGAACTAACTTGGCTAGATTACTGTTGAACTAACTTGGCTACATAGCAATTTATCTATGCAGTCCTTTAGCCAGAGATCAAATTGACCCAAATTGCCTGTTGGATTGGACTCCGTGTCGCCTTTCACCAATCTACTTTTGGTAAACTCCGATAATGCTAGCTAAAATTTGGTTATACTCACCTTACAATTATGTTAGGTCTTGGAACTTCTTGGAAAATACTGCTTTACCAATAAGAAATGTTCACATTTTGGCTTGCAAACTGCTGTAGTCAAAGTATCACTGTTTACTGCCAGATAATTTGGTGTGGACGATATTGTCTTCAGAAGTGTCTTTTTCAGTTGTTACTGAGCGTCAGTGTGTCTACCTAATGATCTTACAACAACAAGCAGGTGATGATCAGGAAGATTTAGGGATTCTCTCTCATTCAGATCCAGATAGTATCTGCATGTGTTCACAGGTAGGTTCTGTCAGTTATGTAGCCACGTGACCAAAACAGAGGTCAAGTTGTAAATCCCTGTAGAACATTCTTAGTTGTTCAGGAAATTCACTCAGTAAGTCATTTTGCCGAGCAGAGCTAATCATCCTGAATATAAAATACATTTTCTATTCTTTGGTTGAATATAATATAATGAAAAGAAAGCAACCCCGGTAATTTGGAGAGGTTCTGGTGGATTATTTTGACCCAGGTTGGTATGTAACGTTCTGGATAGGTTCTTGTAGACCAAGGAGGTCAGGTTTTAGTGGAATTCACCCCAGGTAGGTAGGTGAGGTTCTGAAGGGTGCTCTCAGCCCAGGTAGGTAGGTGAGGTTCTGGTGGGTGTTTTCAGCCCAGGTAGGTAGGTGAGGTTCTGGGGGGTGCTTTCAGCCCAGGTAGGTAGGTGAGGTTCTGGTGGGTGCTTTCAGCCCAGGTAGGTAGGTGAGGTTCAGGGGGGTGCTTTCAGCCCAGGTAGGTAGGTGAGGTTCTGGTGGGTGCTTTCAGCCCAGGTAGGTAGGTGAGGTTCTGGGGGGTCCTTTCAGCCCAGGTAGGTAGCTGAGGTTCTGGTGGGTGCTCTCAGCCCAGGTAGGTAGGTGAGGTTCTGGTGGGTGTTTTCAGCCCAGGTAGGTAGCTGCGGATATTTGAGTGTTCTGGTGAAATCAGGACAGCCTTCCTCAGCGATTTTTAAAACCAGGCTCCCTGTCTCGGGTCTCCAGCTAGGCAGGTGAACATCCCGCCAGCTTCACCTCAAGGTGCCGTGCTGTATTAACACACAGTGGAACCCCTGCACATGCACACACACAGAGCTGTGCTCCATCATGTCATGACCGATGACAGGTGTCATTTGTAACTGTAAACATAGTTATTCAAGCAGCTCACCTCACAATGCACTGACACTGCAGTCATTAAGCAGACGCTCTTATCCGCATAGACAAAAGGGCGGCGTATTGTTTCTTACAATAGATTGATGATGGGACATCTTTTACAGTCATGGCGAGTAAAATATTTCCTCAGTGATGCCATTTGGTTTTACAGTAGAAGTTTAAGTGTCACGTTCAGGTGTTGATTAGTGAAAAGCAAGGGTGTTTTTTGTTTTTTTCACACCTGCTCTTTTCTGGTTCTCTGCACTTTAAGGGAAACTAATCTGAGGTGTAGCTACAGAAAGCTGTAGCGAGCAATACACAACAAAGCACAATGGTTTATTTCGACAATAAACAAAACTCATCCACATTTAAAACATTTTTTTTCCTTATTTTCTCGGGAACGTAAACGTAATAACTAGGCTTTAGCCGTCACCCAGCAATTTATCTTGGCTTGATTACGGAAGGACATAAACAGTAAAACCGCTGATGTAAAGATAACACAGTGTTTCAGATATATATATTTTTTGGTGCCACGCTCCTCTTCTACCTAAGCCTCTCGCCCTGCCAACTCCGTCACTCTCCCATGAGAACATCAAACACGCCAGCGATCACAGAGGGGCATGGCCCTGCACGTCTTTGAAGACTTCTCATGTTGAGAACCACCGTGATCCATGTGACCACTCTCTGCCCTGAGCAGTTCTGTCCAAGCATGAGGGCGCTAATTCATAGCCCGAGCGCTGCTCCGTTGGAGCTATCAAAACAGCTCGCCGTCTGGCGCTGGCAATAGCAGGAAAGTATCTGGGACTGGGCTAGGAAACTACCCAGGAAGGTTTCAAACGAAAGTCTGGGTTCCGTCCAGAAGTGGGTTATAGGCAATGCTGCAGATGTTGACTCAATCCGAAATTGCCTTTGAAAGCTATAATGCCTAGAACCCTCTGTCGACTGGGTTCAGGTCCAAATTCCTGCTACACAGAACATTGGTTTTGGCTTGAAGCCAATACAGAGTATTACTTAATGGTTATGTTCTCTCAAATCCCCAATCGGCAGTGTCACAAGAGGACAGGCCATTCCTCAAAACCCCATTCCACAAACATGTTGCAAATTAACCGTCCCGTCTGCCTATGCAGAAACACCTGTGCCTTAAATCCACAAAAAGGTTCTACAGTAGGTACACACTTAGGAAAAAATGGTGGAGAAGAGGGTACTCTCTCAAACAGGGCTGGTTCCAGGCTTAAGCGAAATATGCGGCCACTTAGGGCCCCTGACCGCAGGGGTCCCCCAATCTATAGTTAGCCCTTGACTACTAGGGGGCCCCTAATCTATAGTTAGCCCCTGACTACTAGGCCCCCCCCCAATCTATAGTTAGCCCCTGACTGCAGGGGACCCCCGATCTATAGTTAGCCCCTGACTACTAGGCCCCCCCCAATCTATAGTTAGCCCCTGACTGCTAGGGGACCCCCGATCTATAGTTAGCCCCTGACTGCTAGGGGACCCCGATCTATAGTTAGCCCCTGACTGCTCGGGGACCCCGATCTATAGTTAGCCCCTGACTGCTAGGGGACCCCGATCTATAGTTAGCCCCTGACTGCTAGGGGACCCCCAATCTATAGTTAGCCCCTGACTGCTAGGGGACCCCCAATCTATAGTTAGCCCCTGACTACTATGGGAGAGGGGACCCCAAATCCATCACCATAGGACATGGTAGCTAGTGAGTACGTAAACAGTCGAACAGTCAAACATTTTGGTGTGCGTTACTATGAACTCTGTTTTTAATGGCGTGAAAGTTATTCCACAAGGGATCGCATATGAATCTTGCCAGTTGTCCTGCTTTAAAACATTGCTGCAACTGTTGAAAAGTGAGTTAAATTAGAAAGATACCTATGTCTTGCCTGCTTGTATACAAACTTTTTTGATCATATCCAACTTGTCATTTTCCCCCCACACACATACGCAACCTGTCAGTAGGATACTTAGCTAGCAAGTCTCCAGCAGTGAGCAGCTGGGAAATTGTCAAGAAAAACATTGTTGTTGTTGAAACTGTCAGAAACTAAATGAACATTTTATGTGTGTGTGTGTGTGAGAGTGTGTTTTATGTGTGGGTGTTTATGACTGTCAATCATTACTCAGATGCTCAGACCCTCGTTACAGATGTGTAGAACTAACCTCCACACCTCTCCTCAGTCCACCTCCCAACTGGCACCCTACTCCTCATGTGATAAAACTAACCTCCACACCTCTCCTCAGTCCACCTCCCAACTGGCACCCTACTCCTCATGTGTTAAACTAACCTCCACACCTCTCCTCCTTCCACCTCCCAACTGGCATCTTACTCCTCATGTGATAAAACTAACCTCCACACCTCTCCTCAGTCCACCTCCCAACTGGCATCCTACTCCTCATGTGTTAAAACTAACCTCCACACTTCTCC
>JACXGJ010013847.1:0-15679 GCA_016801105.1 Esox niger | reverse complement strand
TCTTCCTGTGTCTCTCATCCTTCTACCTCTTCCTCTCCTTTTCTCTTCCTGTGTCTCTCATCCTTCTACCTCTTCCTCTCCCTCCCTTTCACCATTATCCTCTCCCCATTTTGCCCCTCTCTTCTTTCCCTGTCTCTCCTTCCCGCCTCCTCTCCTGTCTTTCTCTCTCCTGTCTCTCCTCTGTCTCCTCTCTTGTTTGTCTCTCATCACTCCCTTCCTGTCTCTATTTCTCTCAACTCCTGTCTCCTCTCTTCTGTCTCTCTCCGGTCTCCTTTATCTCTTTTCTCTCCTCTCTCTCCTCTCCTGTATCTCTTCTGTCTCTCCTGTCTCCTGTCTCTCCTCTATCATCACCTCTCTCTACTTTCTCTCTCCTATTTCTCTCTCTCATATCTTCTGTCTCCTCTCTCTCCTCCTGTCTTTCTCCTCTCCTTTCTTTCCTCTCCTCTCTTCTCTATTTCAATCTCTTCTCCTGTCTGTCCCCTGTCCTGTCCCTCTCCTCTCTTCTGTCTCTCCTCTCAAGGATCTGTTTGCGTTGGATCTGGAGCCGTATCGTTACAGTGGTGTTAATATGACAGGGTTCAGGCTGGTGAATATAGATGACCCCTATGTCGCCTCCACCATGGAGAAGTGGTCTATGGAGAGACTGCAGGCTCCACCCAAAAAAGAGATGGGGTTAATGGATGGAGTTATGACGGTTAGAACTCCCTCACACACACACATGCCAGCTAACCTTTGTGCATGCACATCCACAGGGACATGTGTGCACACACACATTGTTTCAAATGGCAACAGTGATGGACCCTAACAGATGCCCTAAGATTAGTTTTTTAGTAATTTTCCTCCTTCTTGTTCTCTTCCTCCTCTTCCCCTCTTCCTCATCTCCCTCCTCCTCTTCCTCCTTGGTCCCCAGACGGAGGCGGCTCTGATGTATGATGCGGTGTTCATGGTTGCCGTGGCTTCCCAGCGAGCCACTCAGATGACAGTCAGTTCGCTGCAGTGTCACCGGCACAAACCCTGGCGCTTCGGACCCCGCTTCATGAACCTGTTCAAAGAGGTGAGTCACCTGGCGAGTCACCTGGCCGGGGTGAGACTGAACCTGGAACACCCGAATCACTGTCCATCATCCTGCTGCCACCCTGAATCACCATGAAGTCAGTGAACCAGATAAGAGATAAGTTGGTGAACCATGAACCATGTAATTATGAACTGTTGATTGAGCCAACTAAAAATGGTATCATTAAAAACTGGTGATTCAGGGAACTGTGGACCATATAATATGGAACAGGTGAGTCAGTTAACTAGTTGGAATCTTATGATTCACACTGATCTGGTTTCACATCTACCATAGCCAGTGTTCTGATTGTTTCTTAGGGTTACATGTTGCTGATCTATCAGTGTTGTCAGCAGGATTACAGCAAGTACACCAACCCTGTCACCTCATGTGCTTATTCAAACAGAGGTACAGACACTTCACACGTCACCAAACCTGGCCCAAATACTAGTCACATTTCTCTTTTTGTGCTGCTGTCAAGCTTTTGCTTTTGAGATGTTTGAAAAACACTTCTCAGAAACCTGTCAAGCCTGCGCTCTGCTAAGTGTCACAGACAGAGCGCGGAAGGACTATCTCAGCCATTTACCACCCCAACCCCCTGACAAATATGTATTTATGAGTTAAAAATACATCTATTCCCTGCCTGCTCGCCCGGCTCTGAAATGAGTCCTTTGATGCACAAGGAGTGCTATGATCTCTTAAGACTTAAATCCTCTGGATACGCTTTGCCTGGCATGAAGAGTGAGGGAGGGAGGGAGGGAGGGAGGGAGAGGGGGTGGGAGGATGGTTCAAGAGGGTGAGAGAAAGGGAGAGAGGAAGAGTTTGAGCAATGGAGAATAATTCAATCCCTTCATCTGTGGCCAGCCCTCCATTGGCCACTCTGTTTTCCCTCCCTCTGCCCAGACCCTTTCTCCTCCCTCTCTACCTCTCTATTCCCAGTAATTTTCTCCTCCCTCTCTACCTCTCTATTCCCAGTAATTTTCTCCTCCCTCTCTACCTCTCTATTCCCAGTCATTTTCTCCTCTCTCTACCTCTCTCTTCCCAGTCCCTTTCTCCTCTCTTTCTACCTCTCTCTTCCCAGTCATTTTCTCCTCTCTACCTTTCTCTTCCCAGTCCCTTTCTCCTCTCTTTCTACCTCTCTTTTCCCAGTCATTTTCTCCTCTCTACCTTTCTCTTCCCAGTCATTTTCTACCAGTCCTGATTAGACCAGCAGGGCCAGGATATCAACCTGAAATCAACATAAACAGCATCAACGACAACACCACCAAGCTAATGTTAACCACGGAGACCAAAATCCAACCAGGGAACAGTAGATAAACCCTCTGCCTAGATCCTTAGAAACTGCCTAATTTAATCATTAATATATCTGTAGCATTTTATTTTTACTTTATATGGGTTTACACTTGTACACATGTAATTGAAACTCCCCTCACCATTTGTTGTGGTTTGAAACCATTTATCATTTATTTATACGTGTCTGGATTTAGTAAAACTATTTAGAGTGTGCAGACTGCAGCAACATCCCCAGATGATTTGTTCTCAAGCTCTTGAGCAGTGTTGAGCAGAGACTAGTTATGTAGCTTGTGTTTCTTTCCTAAGCTGTGATTTTCGATAACATACAATAATCAATTAATTTGTGTTTTCTTCCACCATGCAATCAATTATCCTCTTCATGTTTTTTTCTCTCTGTCTCAGATGAATGAACGAGGTGAATGTGTATTAATCCTGCTGTAGAGTTAATTGCGGCCAGTAGGTCAAACAAACACCTACAATGAAGTTATTCTGAAAAAAAAACAAGTCACTGCAAAGAGTTGGTATTTTACAGTGCAGAGTAATACTTTTCTATAGATGCTGTAATTATTTTGGAGTTGGTGTGAAAGACATCAGTGTTCATCGTTGTAGATATGTTCTTGGTCGATGTGAAGGATAACAGTGTTGATGGTTGTAGATGTTGAGAAGAACTGTGTTGATGTTTGTAGATGTGCAGGACAACAGTGTTGATGGTTGTAGATGTGGAGGACAACCGTTTTGATGGTTCTAGTTGTGGAAGACAACAGTGTTGATGGTTGTAGATGTGCAAGACAACTGTGTTGATGGTTTTAGATGTGCAGGACAACAGTGTTGATAGTTTTAGATGTGCAGGACAACAGTGTTGATGGTGGTAGCTGTGGAGGACAGCGGTGTTGATGCTTGTTGATGTATCAACTAACAGTACTGATGGTTGTAGATGTGCAGGACAACCGTGTTGATGGTGGTAGTTGTGGAGGACAGCGGTATTGATGCTTGTTGATGTATCAACTAACAGTACTGATGGTTGTAGATGTGCAGGACAACCGTGTTGATGGTTGTAAATGTTAAGGACAACAGTGTTGATGGTTGTAGATGTACACGATAAGTTTTGATGGATGTAGATGGAGGACAACCGTGTTGATGGTTGTAGATATGGAGGACAACAGATTTGATGGCTGCAGATGTGCATGATAACAGTGTTGATGGTTGTAGATGTAAGAGATAACAGTGTTGAAGGACCTAGATGTGGAGCAAAACAGTGTTGATGGTTGTAGATGTGCAGGACAATAGTGTGGATGGTTGCAGATGTACAAGATTAGTGTTGGTGTTTGTAGATCTGGAAGACAACAGTATTGATTATTGCTGTCAATATAATTTTGTTTACTGCGCACTCTTCCATCTAGCAGATTGCTTTCATTTCATTCATTCCAGAATTTCCTGCTCATTATCTCATATTAACTTTGTCTCTAAAGATTTAATGGAATGTAAAAATATTAGTGTAAATTCTGGTTCCTCATTAGACTGTGAACAGATGGTCCTCAACTACACCCAACGACAATGCTTTGACTTTCCCTCTCCTCTCCAATTGTTTTGTTGCTGTTCTATCTGCTTCTCTCTCTCCTGAGCTGCTCCCCCTTCCTCCCGTCTTCTTCTCTTTCTCCTCCTCCTCTCTTCTGCATCCGTCAGATATCTCCAGAATTATAGCTTCATAAAATTATTCCTCCTCCTCTCCTAACAGCTGTCATCTGGTCTCTACATCCACAGTACACAGAGAACATTGGCTGCAACGAGGGCCTACCAGATAAAGCCTCTTGTCTTTTTCCTTAACATACCTCCCCCTCTCTTCTGTCACTTTCCCACCTCCTCAGCCACCTCCTCTCTCTCCCTCGCTCTCTCTCTCTCCCTATCTCCCCGATCTGTCTGACCCCCTCTCCTCTCTTCTTATCTAATCTTTTCACCCTTATTTGACCACATTTGATCTAAGATCAATACATTTTTACTGTTTTACTCAGGTTCAAAATGACAGTTTATGGTCAGATGCTCTGACAACCAGACAACCTGCTCCCTCCCTCTTCTCCTCCCACTCCCTCTTCTCCTCCCTCTCCCCCTCCCCCTCCCACTCCCCCTCCCACTCCCTCTCCCCCTCCCACTCCCTCTTCTCCTCCCACTCCCTCTCCTCCTCCCACTCCCCCTCCCACTCCCTCTTCTCCTCCCACTCCCTCTTCTCCTCCCACTCCCTCTTCTCCTTCCATTCCCTCCCGCCATACTTTTCGCTCTGCATGGCAGCTCCCGACCAATTTGCGAGGATTCAATGTGGAAGCCAAATCTTATTTGTGTGCAAACTGACATTTTTCTTTTGCCCTGTCTCCCCACCCTCTCTGACACCCACACACAACATCCTCTCTATTCTCTGCAGGCCCAGTGGGATGGCCTGACAGGTCATATAGTTCTTAATAAGACCGACGGTCTGAGGAGAGACTTTAACCTGGACATCATCAGTCTGAAGGAAGATGGCACGGCCAGGGTGAGTACAGGATGTGAATAAGGATCGTGGAAAGGTATTGTTGAAGGCAGGAGATGCAGTGAAGCACTTGGACTGCCCAGTATTGAGATGACCACCCTGTCAGCAGGAAGTTACCTTCTCATCAGTCTCTGTGCCAGTTGACCATGGAGAGACCATTTTTCAAACTCTGTCTCCGCTGACTTCTTGTCTTCTCTCCTTTATTCTCCTCTCCTCTTTCTGCCTTTCTTCTCCTCCTTCTGCCTTTATTCTCCTCTCCTCCTTCTGCCTTTCTTCTCCTCCTTCTGCCTTTATTCTCACAAGGGCTTTGTTGAAGGGTCCAGTCGCCTCACTAAAAGGTGGAGCAAGGTTTGTGTTCAGAACTTGCTCTTATATCTCCCATAATCTTTAGCCTAGTGTTTTTCCTCCAGCCCTCCGTGTCGTACCCCTTAATACCAAAACCTTTTTCTATTTAACACCTGATTGTCCTCTCACTCTCTTGACTGTCCTGACACCCGATTGATTGTTCTTTCACCCGGTTGGTTCTCCTGACTCCCAGTTGACTGTCCTCTCACCCGGTTAACTGTTTTGTCACCTGGTTGACAGTTCTTCTACCTGGTCCTGACACCTGGTGTGTTTACTCCTTATTTACCACCCATTACCTGAACATTGTCCAAAAATGACCTTGAATGAATCTCCTTATCCAACGTTATGTATAATCTACAAGTATGTCCTACAAGCCTTGTAGATCTATCTATCTATCTATCTCTATTTGTCGGTTTATCATCTATGGTGGTTTATGTCAGGCTGTATATGAGTGTCTGTGGTGATTATATTATGGTGTTTTATGTCACGCTGTATGTGAGTGTTTGTGATTGTTCTATTATGTTTTTTTGTCTGGCTGTATATGAGTGTTTGTCATGGTTGTTTTCATTGATACATGTATTATCATAGCTTGGAGCCGATAGCTCTGTGGGCACTTGGTTGTTTAAAAGTAAACTACTGAACATGGCAATGACTTAACCCATGTTAAGCTAATACACCAGGATATGAAGGCTTTTTAACTCTTGGTGAAGGTTATGGAGGAATTGTGTTACACTCATATTTATATGTAAGTCATTTACTAGACCTTCTAATCCAGACCGTCGTAAATCTCTTATGCATCTTTTTTTCCATTTCAGGTAGATTGATATTGCTAGCTTACTATTTTAAATGTACATGACATCGAAAGGATGGGTTTTGCTTAAACTTTCATTTCAACAAAGTGGAAAGTCCTCCTCAGGGTCTTTCTCAAATTATGTCTAGTCTAGATAAAGCTATGAAGTGTGGATTTGTTACAGTGACTGCGTTAATGAAGCCGGACAGGTTGTGACTGTCTCACCTCAGGGGATCGATACAGTTCATTGACTTTGATTAACAGCCAGTAATACAACTATGGATTTTCTGGTTAATTAAACTATTGTTTCCACAGGTCCTTTTAGCCGGCCTATACAAGCATAGGCCACATCAGTCAAACTTAAGACACAATCTAATATTGCCATGGAGCCAGTGTGACAGTTTGGCTACTTTAGCAATGCAAGCAGACATTCAAAGCATTGCATTTACCCTCACCAAGAAGTATTTGATGTTACCACATGCTTCTGGTACTGCTAGACAGATGTTAGAGTCCTTGTATTTAACTTGCTTGATAGCTAGGGTTAGCGTAATTGTAATAGCGTAACCACGCAAACCAGACGACAGCTTGGATAGGATGCAAATTAGCTAGCAAGCTTTCAATATGAGCTGGCAGGTTTTAATAATAAATATGTGCAGGTTAATTTTCAATATGAGTATACATGTAAATCTATGACAGACAAATTCACGGCATATGTTTCATTACGATTAACACATTTATTATGGTTGGACTGAATGACCACTGACCTGACTTATTGATGCAAGTTAGAATCTGAGCAGAGGCCAAAAAACATGTTTTTATTCCTAACCTTGGTTCTCTGATGCCTAACCTTTACACTTACCTAAAGTTAAACATAATTGTAAATGTAATTGGGAACATACTGTACGATACCTTGTTGTCAATCCTTAAGACGAAGACATATCACTCATTTGAGTTGGACCTTGTAGTGTGGCCTGATGTAGCATGACTTTGTCACATATTTATGTACGCTTTGTTATTGAGGTTGATATTTCAAGGGAAAAGAGGGTCAGTAGAGATGAAACCACTGTGAATCAAGACAGGTGAAGTGAAGCAGTCTGTTTTGAGGGCTCACTTCATTGCATGTTTCTAGTAAGGTCAACAGTGGTATCAAGGAGGGAAATCTTTGTTAGCCTTCAGACTGGAGAGAAACCCATCCGGGTTTTGTTTGTTTTTTTAGGACCACCATTTATTGTAGTTGGGCTCTGACAGGGAAGATAAAATCTCAAGGTCTCATGGGATTTAAAGTGAAGTTGATGTAATTTCTCTTGCTCTGTCTTTTTCTCTCCTACTCTCATTCTCTTATTCCCCTTATTCACTGCACAACTCAAACTCAAGTCTTAATTTGGTTATATTGAAGCAGAAACCTGTGTGATTTCTTCAATAGCCACGCCCAGAACAACTTCGTAAAAGCAGTGGGGTGGAATCAGAGAGCTGATTATGATGAGGTTGTCTTTCCCTCACAGTAAACGACAAAGCCCTCAGTCACTTTCCCTCACACAGTAAACGACGAAGCCCTCAGTCACTTTCCCTCACACAGTAAATTACAGAATCTTCACTCACTTCCCCTCACACAATGAACTCCATAACCCTCAATCACTTTCCTTCACACACTACATTAATGTATATTTTTAAGTCATTTATTTTATGTTTTATCTGGCCGAAAGTGGGGACGCCTAGAGTTTTTTGCTGAAAAAGTTCTGGGATTCATCCTCGTGCTCTAGCGGGCCAACCCTCCTTTTTGGAGAACAAGCTATTTTTTAAAAACTTCCCATTTTGGGCTGGATATGTAATTTATTGGTTGTATTTGCATAAGCTATAAGCACAACAATTGTCAGATGTTATAAGGGATTTCTCACACAGTCTTCTATATTTAAAAGATTTCATGTGTCATGTAAATTGAAGACAAATAAAATAATTACTCTGGCTTAGGCTACACCATCCGTATTCGTTTCCATCTCCAACCACAGTCTGTTGGGGACAACTTATTGGGTAACCAGCTGTCTTCGTTCAGATGCGTGGGATTAGTCAAATGGTATATGTACAGCAGCTCCCCTCAACATCATGAGAAATGCTTCAGCCGTTCAAGGGATTTTAAGGTTGAAAGTGGGTTAAATAAGTCAAATCCGGCCATTGGTCACATCCATGAATCTGTGGTAGTCTGGATTATTCTGACAGACTTGCTTCTGACCGTGAAGGAGAAAGAAACACCGTTTTTTATGAAAATATCTAGTTTAATGCAGAATCTCTGTGGTCCAGATATTTATGTTGACTTCTGTGTATCCTCCTGAAATATACTAAAATACGTATATTTTTTTTTACATCCCTTTATCCACCAGCTGTTAAATAGTTCCTCCAGTGGTCTAAGAAACCATGTTGTAGTTTTCAGACAAGGTTGTAACTATCAACTGGAGGCCACTAGATCAAACATTTTCGAGAAAGCGTGTACATACAGCTGCAGAAAGAATTATGAGACCTCTACACCTTTTTCTTGCCTTTCCAAAAATGTCAAAAAGGAAGGTTTGGAGTGAGGAACAAAAGGGTTAAAATTAAGAGACCGTTGCAAATTGAACGCTTCTGTTCCTCACTCAAAACTTTCCTTTTCAACTTTTTTGGAAAGGAAAGAAAAAGGTGCAGTTGTCTCTTAATTTATTCCAGAGCTGTATATTGACGACTTTATATTTGAAAGAAAATATGTTGTGTTCCTTGAGAAAATATACACTTTGACATTGGCGATGCAAAGCTAAGTTAAACACTGCGGTCCGTAACTCCAAGGAGCAGCTCAATGTTACACGAGGGATGTTGTCTTCTCTGCTGATTGCAAGTGAATTGTGAGGAAATATTTGCATTTAATTTCAGATTGCAGTATGGAACTCCTATACCGGTTTGAACCTTACGGAGACCAACCAGGAGAAGAGCAACAATGTGACAGACTCTATGGCCAATCGGACGTTGATTGTCACCACCATTTTGGTGAGGAGGGGGTGAGGAAGTGTTGGGGGACTGATATATATCCAATATATACAGCGCTTGACGTGGGATAAAATAAGTGCAGGAACTAAGAAATCACACATGTTCATCTAAAGGTATTTGTTAATAAGGCTTATTTCTTTCATTAAATTAGCCAATTCCAGACATCCCAGATCTTTTGCCTAAAAAGGAACCAGAATGCTGTGTGCCTAAAATAATAAGTGCTGGAACATCATTCAAGGCTGTTCCATCCCATGTCGAGCATTGTGTATATATTCATGTATTTATTCACTATTAGTTAAAAAAAATTATGTCATGCGTTTAATTGCTGATGAAGCAATTCCTAAATTACAGAACTTCTTCCCATCCAGGAAAACCCTTACGTGATGTTTAAAAAGTCTGACAAGGAGCTGTCTGGTAACGACCGGTTTGAGGGCTACTGCCTCGACCTTCTGAAAGAACTCTCCAACATCCTGGGGTTCACTTATGAGGTCAAACTGGTGTCTGATGGGAAATATGGGGCGCAGAACGACAAGGGAGAGTGGAATGGCATGGTCCGAGAGCTCATTGACCATGTGAGTTGTTGATGAGTATAGTCTGTAACAAGGTAAGCCATATGGAACTGAAAGCTAGTGAGCTGCAGGTGAGCAAATAGCATCTTTAGTGCTAGGAGCATTCATTGAGGAAGTGACATCACCTTTTACAAGACTAAAACAAGTTTTAAGCCATTTCAAGGTATAAAGAGAGTAAAAGAGAAAGTTGATTCGAGGAGGATATATAACTGAATAGAAGACGTCACAAAGTCACTCTGAACAGTTACTCTGAAACAGGAGTCAAAAACAAGGAACCCCAAATGAGTCATTTGCTGAACACAAAGCAATAATCCATTTTTTATTTAGGTTTTCTTAGTCCAGGTTTTATTAATTCAAGTCCCAAAATCCAATCCATAAATGTAACTTAACTGATCAGTTTCACTTCATTTTAGACATCTTTCTAGACAATATAGAGCAATAGGCCATGGGAAATAACTAAAGAATTGACCAAAGGTTGATTGCTTTAGATCAAACGGATTATTAATATGTATCTCCAGGGGTTATGGGATAGGGTCAAATGTGATAGCTGTGATATTGCAGCATGATGATGATAATCATTCTGATGTAATATTACTGTTTTCTAAACATTCTTATGAAACCTGCCCAACAGCTGTACGTCTCATCGAATCGATGTTGCATGAAACAGCCAGTTCTGACCTGTCTTCACTTCTCTAACTGTCTTAAATTCACCTCAAGACTGAGAGGAGGCAGTGAGGTGTGATCGGAGAATTCCTCAAGAACTAAGCTCATTGAAATCTGCAGTGACCTCTAGTGTAATTGACTGCTACGTGGTGATCATTTAACAGAAAGGATTACGCGTTCATCATTAGATAGCTAGGTGAGACAAACAGACAACCCAGATATGCTCAGTACATTACTCCTCGTGTCTTGTTTTTTCCTTTTGTCATCCTTCTCTCCGTTCCTCCCCTTCCTCTCTTCCTGCCCTCCTCCTCTCCCTTCCAACCATCCCTGTCCCCTCTCCCCCAACCCCGCTCTGCTCCCCTCTTCTCCCCTCCCGCACCCATCATCTCTCTCCTCCTCTTCCTTCCCCTCCCCCAGATCGCCGACCTGGCTGTGGCACCTTTGACCATCACCTATGTGAGGGAGAAGGTGATCGACTTCTCCAAGCCATTCATGACCCTGGGCATCAGCATCCTGTACCGGAAACCCAACGGCACCAACCCGGGAGTGTTCTCCTTCCTCAACCCCCTGACCCCCGACATCTGGATGTATGTCCTGCTGGCCTGCACCGGAGTCAGCTGTGTCCTGTTTGTCATCGCCAGGTACGGGGTAAGACGGAGTGCTGAGGGTTTAGTTGCTAGGTTTAGTCGCCAGGTTTGTAGCTAGGTTTAGTCGCTTGGTTTAGTCGCTTTGTTTAGTCGCTAGGTTTGTAGCTAGGTTTAGTCGCTAGGTTTAGTCGCTTTGTTTAGTCGCTAGGTTTGACGCAGGCTTGTTTCAGAGTGTCTATACAAGTAAAAGTCTTTGCAATGATAAGAAGAAAAAGGCCAGTACAGAGATGTTGCGGTGTAAAATAATTGTAACCAGTCGTAGGAAGTCTGCTCTAGACATTCCTTGGTTCCCCAGGATATTAGCACATCCAAAGGACCTCTTAACACTTGTCTTTAGTTTTCACTCAAATGTCTAGTTATTTCAAAATGGTATGTACTTATAACATACTGTACATATATAACATGGTTTAAATTATAGATTTGAATTATAGATCGTGATGTCAGGACTAAATTCTAGTTTTTGGAGGACTGTGTCAGTTTGAATATGTTGAGCATTTGGGACTGCATTTCTCTTTTAAGCATAAGGTGATTGATTAGGTCATGAAATTATCATTAAGAATTATATTGACGACTTTTGTGTCAGTATATATTTCTGGGGTCAGATCCCCTCAGTGGGATGCCTGAGGTATGGAGCCTATACACATCCACAACTGACTGGATATGACTCGTGTCACTGACTGTCAAATATATAAAATCCAATATCAAATTTAACAAAAAATCAACTTTTATTGAAATGGATGTTTTTGCATCTACACACATTTTAAACAATCAAAGTAAAAAAGAAACAGACAATACAACAATAAAACACAAAGGATTTGATTAAAGACTGATTTAGAATTCACACCTATAGAACTTTGACATTATTTTGGAAAAACTTAAGAAAATTGTATTGTAACCGCAGTGAGCACAGTGATCAATCACCTTATGCCTGGAGAACCAGAGAAAATCCTGTGGTCAGTGATCCATTTTGGTGTTGATTTTATAGTGTGATCATGGTGCAGCTGGAAGATCCAAATCTGGCCCAGTTTAAATTTCTTAGAAGAGGCAGTCACATTTTTATTTAATATCTGCTGGTAATTGATGGAGTCATGGCTTACTACCTAGGAATTTATGTTGAAGATCTGGATTTAAAGACTCGTGGACAATGCTAATCTCCTCAACAAGAGTTTTGGTTTTGCTAGGATATGGATTAAAAGACTTATGGACAATGCTAATCTCCTCAACAGGAGTTTTGGTTTTGCCAGGATATGGATTAAAAGCTTCATGGACAATTCTAATCTCCTCAACAGGAGTTTTGGTTTTGCCAGGAGTAACTGATATTTAAGATTTGGTTGTTTCTCAGCTCTTCCACTTTTATGACAGTGCGAAGCAGGATGGGCAGCTGTTAGGTTGTGAGCTGGATGAGGCAGAAGTTGCATCTTGGGTAATCTAGGGACCGCTGGTGTGAAGCGGGGAAGGCAGAGAGCAACAGGACATGGAGCTCGGACACTGGGAGGAAGACCTGTTTAAATTCGACCCAGGGACAATGCTGATCTCCTGGGACAATGTTGGTCCAAACTGGAGTTGTGGTTCTGCCAGGAGCAACTGATGATTGATATCTGGTTGTTTCTCAAATTTTCTGCATTGAAGACAGTGAGATGTGAGATGACCAGCTGCAAGGTTATGAGCAGTGTGAGATTGTAGTTTTGTCTGTATAATTCAGGAAAGGCATTTTTCTGCGGCACATTCCAGGCTGGGAGAAAGACCCGTTAGCAGACGACTCAGGTAGAATGCTAATCTCCATGACTGGAGTTTCTTTTCCGCCAGGAGGAACTGATATTTGAGATCTGGTTGTTTCTCTGTCGATGTCTTTTTCTTGGTCCACGGTCTGAGCTTGCCAGGTCCAGTCTGGTGTGTTTTTTCTGTTCGGTCTAGCTGAAGATCTTGACCTTCCCTTGGAAATGGATAAAGTCTCTCTGCAGTTGTTCCCATATAAATGTTCATTTCCTGAGTTTGAGCTGTCTTTTCCTTCTGTTCCACCGCTGACCCCACAACAGATAAGCATTTGAACAAACTGGAAGGTGGCCACAGTTGGACGGGTCTTCGTCTTCTTTGCCCTGACGCAAGTCCGCTGCATGACCAGGTGGACCAGAACACCTGGTTCAGGTTAAGGTGCAATCCTGGTACCCACAGTAAAGGTGGTGCCATCACAATGATTTAGCTGTAGGATGCATCTGCCATCCAAAATGTCAATCCAAAGAGGATATGGCCACTATCAGCATTCAGGATTCAAACCACCCGGTTCATAAGGTAGCCAATGCCCATATTCTCCATGTCATGTGTTAAGAGAGAGGAACCAGAACAATGAGGTCCAGCCCTTCCACTATGAATGTCTATTAACTAAATGAGCCCCTCCCTCCCCTTAGAAATGTGAAAGACGCCAGCACCTGCAAAATCTTTGTCTGTCTGACTCAGCTGAACTAATGCTGCTCGTTACCTTGGAAGAGTGCTGTTTCATGGCAGATCGATGGCATCTTTTATCTTTCTAGCAGTTTGTTCAGAAGACATTATGTGTCCACTGAGACAGTTTGTTGGTCCATCTATCTTCATGCAGCTGCCCATCTTCTCCTGCTGTATTCAGGCCTGTATTTAAAATGTCCGTCTACACTGCTAGCTCTGGCAGAGGGGTTGGCACGGAGTGAGCCAATGTGAACAGGGTTGGCACGGAGTGAGCCAATGAGAACAGGGTTTGGCACGGAGCGAGCCAATGAGAACAGAGATTGGTTGTGGTTGTAAAAAACAAAAAAACAAATGAAGATTCAAGTGCTCTCTATTCAGATTTGGCAAGGCTTCCAAACTGCAGCCTACTTTCTCCAGTGGGGCCTACTTTTGCCCTTACTGGGACCACTCATGGTGGTAGGTTGAGGGCTAAGTGTGTGACCTCTGACCCAAACAGATGTTATGTTATGATTTGGATGCATATCAGTGTTTCAGTTATGCTGTAATGGTGTTGGTTAAAAAGCAGAATGAGGCAACTTTATTTCATTAGGTAACCTTTGACATCAGTAACACTACGGTTGTAAACAGAATGTGTGTATTCATGTATGTCCCAAACCCCTCCACAATATACTGTTTAACGCTCAATGTCTCTCTCTCTCCTCCCCTCTCTATCTCCTCTCCCCCTTCCCTCATCCCTCTCTATCTCCTCTGTCCCTATCCCTCCCTCCCTCCCTCCCCCTCTCCCCCAGGTTCACGCCCTATGAGTGGTATAACCCTCACCCCTGCAACCCCTCGTCGGAGCTGATAGAGAATAATTTCACGTTACTCAATAGTTTCTGGTTTGGAGTGGGAGCTCTCATGCAGCAAGGTATTCAGGATACTGAACAATGCCACCACCCATCCCAGGGTCTGCTGGGTCTATTGGTTCCTTGTCGGGCCGGCCTGATCCTGGTCTGTTCTGGGACTGTTTTTGACTGGTCTGGTCTAGGCCTGGTCCAGGTCTGGTCTAGGTCGTGTCTGGTCTAGGCCTTGCCTGGCTCTGGTTTAGGCCTGGTCTAGGTCTGTTCTGGGTCTGTTCTTGACTGGTCTGGTCTAGGCCTGGTCCAGGTCTGGTCTAGGTCTGGTCTAGGTCGAGTCTTGTCTAAGCCTGGCCTGGGTCTGGTTTAGGCCTGATGCTGGTCTGTTCTGGGT
Source organism: Esox niger (assembly GCA_016801105.1). Classification (NCBI taxonomy): domain Eukaryota; kingdom Metazoa; phylum Chordata; class Actinopteri; order Esociformes; family Esocidae; genus Esox; species Esox niger. The sequence continues at coordinate 1,125 of JACXGJ010013847.1, read as the reverse complement.
CTGTTCTTGACTGGTCTGGTCAAGGCCTGGTCCAGGTCTGGTCTAGGTCGGTCTGGGTCAGGTCAAGGCCTGGTATAGGTCTGGTCTGGTCTGGTCTGGTCTAGGCCTGATATGGGCTCATTCTGTGGTCCTGTAACTCTAAAGTAAAGACCTACTGATACTGTAAACCCTGAACCGAGCCTCTAACAAAAAGTAACCTTTTAAAAACCCATACCAAACTTTTCAACAACCATTTTATTTATACCATAGTAATGTATTTCCCAATTATTTTTATTTTCCTTCTACTTCTTCCTTATATGTGTATTTATGTCTGGTATCTTCCCTTAAGTTTCCACTCTCTGTGTCTCTGTCCTATTTGTGTGTCTGTCCTGTCTGTCTTTGTCCTGTCTACGTCTCTGTCCTGTCTCTTGTGTTTTATCTCTGTCCTGTCTCATCCCTGTGTTGTGTCTGTCATGTTCCTTTCTTTGTCTCTGTCCTGGTTTACATGCTCCTGTTTTCTCACTTCACCACACTCCTAAACCAGCCCCATATCCCAGATAAGGCTTGAGCAGGTTTTGCAGTATGCGCTAGGCATAGGTTTTACGCTAGGTGTGTATGTTTTGCAGTATGTGCTTGTTGTGGTTGTATTGGTACCTGGCCCCAGTGTGTAGTTAATGGTGGCCTCTAGCATTCTCTGGGATGGTGGTTGGGTCGGTACCTCTACCTTGGATACCTGGCAGTTTCCTCAACCAGATACTTCTCTTTATTGACTACACGGCGGCTGGGCTTTTATTCTGAAAGGACTTCCAGGACAGAGTGGTACAGAAGGGTATATGTTCTGAACACATGTGAAGCTCTTCTATCTTTTCTTCTCTACCCAGAGACGAAAAACAACAGGATGGTTTTGTTTATTTACATGTTTATATGTTGTTTATTATTGTCTATTTTTTCCTGTGGTGTGTTGTCAGTCTCTCTTTTTGAATTTATTTTTATACCTCTGTATTCCACTGTATGTGGAGAAAATAGTTTCAGCTGTGTCCCTCTCCACCCTGCCTCACCCTGCCTCACCCATTAACTCCCTCTCCACCCTGCCTCACCCATTAACTCCCTCTCCACCCTGCCTCACCCATTAACTCCCTCTCCACC
>JACXGJ010013846.1:0-15665 GCA_016801105.1 Esox niger | reverse complement strand
ATGTCCTAGACTGGGACAGGGTAAGACAACAGACAGTACATTACCGGACTAATAGAGGATGTCCTAGACTGGGACAGGGTAAGACAACAGACAGTACATTACAGTACTAGTAGAGGATGTCCTAGACTGGGACAGGGTAAGACAACAGACAGTACATTACCGGACTAATAGAGGATGTCCTAGACTGGGACAGGGTAAGACAACAGACAGTACATTACAGTACTAGTAGAGGATGTCCTAGACTGGGACAGGGTAAGACAACAGACAGTACATTACAGTACTAGTAGAGGATGTCCTAGACTGGGACAGGGTAAGACAACAGATGGGGAACCATTGGTCTGTCAGTAGGAGTCTTGTGACAGTCATTAATCATTATGATTCTATGAAAAAGCATTACCTGGAAATGGAGTTGGACCTTTTCCATCTCAACTCCCATGAATTTGGCCTTCACCTCAAAGTCTCCAACTTCCTGACTAGGTGAGATGTCAAACATGACATTTTTAAACCTGAGAGAAAATAGAAAAACATCAGATTGAATGAATGAGTTAAATGGAAAGAAAAGATACAGGCACATTCTGGGTAATTTCCTGAACTAATCCAGCGTTTAACGGTTCACAGCAACACATTTGCTTTGACATTACATCTTAATGTTGATTGAGAGAAACAGTATGACCAGAAACATATCCTATTTATATCAATTTTTTTCAAAATTGCATTGAAAACAAAGGGGTGTGTCGGGTTTTCAAATGCTTCTAAAGAGGACAAATGGACAAGCTCTCTGTTTTTTTTTTGACATGGCCTGGCTTTACCACAGAGTAGCCCTCACTTTGTCTCTCTTCTGCATCACTTCACTGTAAAAGTCTTATCAAAACAGGAAGGGCAGGAGTGAATGTCCAGAGAAATTGAGGGGGAGGAAAGATGGATAGAGAAAGTAAAGGAGAGAGCAAAAGTCAGAGACAGATAATGCAGTGGATGTCAGTACAGACAAAGCCCCTTAACAAGGGTGTTCCTTCCTCCCAGTTTTACTCAGAGCTGACACAGCTTACCCCCTCAGCCTCTTCATTTCCCTTTTATTAAAGCTTAACAAGATATGTTGCGCCTGCTGATCAGAAGCATCCCCATAGCATGAGGCTGTCACCCCCCTAATTCACTCTAAAGGACTGTTATAATGCGTGGGAAATTCACGGTTAGTGACAAATATGAATTTAGGCCAAAATGCTTTATATTTGTTGCATTTCACCGGAAATACAAATTCTACTTAACAGCTGGATCACTAATGCTTTCTGGCAAATTTCAGATGTACGGTCTGATAGCCAATCTGAGTAACAGTTTCTTTCTTGACACCCTATTATTACAGACTAGTATTATTCAGAGCTCTTGATATGGTTGCTTGGTGAACAAGTCCCAGCCGCTGTACTCTATATCTCCTACAAGTGATTGTTGGCCTAGCTGTGGCTTCGCCAACATGTCTCCTTGTTTCAGAACTGAACTTTTAGGGGGCACTATGTGGTGTGCTGCAGCTTCCACTTCCTGATTATTGATAGAAATCTGCCCACAGGGATATCCAAACACTCAGATATTAATTTGTACACATTTACTTATATATGCAGCTGTAAATACTATATCTCTAACTTCTGGAGAATGCTCTAAGGCCTAAATTAATTCAGATATAGACATGGATAATCGTTTTTGAATCTGTTTTGTTGTTAAACAACGCAAACATCGATACATGCAGTTATAGAATATGGCTGTTTGTTGTTAAGCATTTTCCCGGGTATAGAGAAGAATACAAGACTGATTTCGAAATAGTAATATTATGTCCACAGCTCGGCTTCACTCACTGGTTGGTCTGCAGACCCTCTATCTCTAAGATAACTCCCTTCTCATGCAGCCGGGCCGCTGTGTACTTTACAGACTGATGCTTTCCCTTCTTATTGGCCTTCTGTTCTATCTTGTCCAGCTTTATGGACCGCCGTGCGTTCCTGTGGACAAAGAACAAACACACACACACACACACACACACACACACAATGTGTTACACACGAAAGGACACATACCAGTATCTCACATTAAATGTCCCTCTGATCAAACTTTAATGACAACAGCAATTCCTGTATTTCAAGACAAGCTTACATGGCCCGATTCAAAGCACCTTCATCTACCAATAATACTAACAATATAATAAAGAAACTGGCACAATTTCTTGACTGACTCACAACAGAGACTATTCAGCTTGTCTTGTCTATTCAGCAAACAAAAAATATTCATGATATTACAAAAATAATTGAAATAAATACAATACATTTGTGTTTGACAAAGTTCAAATGAATCAAATTACAGTAGTTGCATTGTATGAATATACAAACTTGGTTAGTCACTGAAAATATATAATAATTCAAATGTAGTCAATATATAATTCAAATTTAGTAATATTAGAAAAATTATTTCTGGCAAAAAATAGCGATAATTGATGAGATCTTGATTTACTTTCAAGGCCATGTATAGTGAATGTAAAGTTCAGATTAAGTTACAGACTTATGGTTATTGGGAAAATATGAGTTTTTTAGGAGACACTCACTTCCTGTTGAGGTTGTCAAGGCAGGTTTTAATATAAGTGTCATAGTAGTTGGTCTGGTCCTGATAGAAGGCTGTCTTGGAGTTCAGTGCACTCAGTGTCTGCTGGAGTTTAACCAGCTCCGCCTTCCTTCTTTGTCTGTAGCGTCTCTGGTAACGAATGTCCTGTCAATCCCATTTAGAAAGGACATGACTGATTAAAACGGTTTTCTCATGACAAACTCTGAATCAGGGCACTTGTGTTTTGCTTAAATGTCCTGACATTAAGTGAAAACATAAAACATTCTGAAAAGTCCTGACTTTACAAAATGCTTTTGTAGGCTTATGAGATGTTATGGTAACTGAGGTTAGGGCAAAAGGTTTGGGAAATATTTTTTTTAATGAATATAAAAGTTTGTGTTTATACCTTAGAGATGTCATTAATAAGGTCCTGGTATTTGTTAGCAGCAGTAACCAGGCCAGCCTGCTCCAGGGTACGGAGGTTTCGGAGGATCTTCCTCTTTTTCTGCTCCAGAGGAAGCTGTCTGTCCTCCAACACGGCCTGGCTGCTCTTCAGTCCCTCTGGGGTCTGGGCGTCCTGCATTGCACGCAACTCTACCAGCTTAGCATGCTCACATTCCTACAGCACAGCACAAAAACATAAAGGAAAAGTTAGCATGACTCCGCCCCCCTCTAGTATGACACAAAAGGCAATGCATAACAAAGAAAGCCCCATTTTATAGAGCGTTAATTTCAGCTAGGCTATGATGACGGGCTCATGACGAGGTCACCTGGAGGGCAGAAGCCGGGGTCTCCAGGGTATTTGGCAGAGTGTCTCCTGGCTGAACCCTAATCACATCTACTATGAGCTTCTTAGTCCTGAGAAACACAGAAAGACAAAAGGAAGATGAGACCACTCGGTATGAAACCTTATATCGAACATTTATGCAACACGGTCAATATGTGCCAGCACAAAATGACTAGGTGTGTGTGTACAATGTGGGTTTTAAAACATTTCTCATGTAGATCAAACATTGGTCTCTCCCGGCTGGGGGTTGCACTGTGTACATGTTGTTGATTAGGTTGGAGCTCTGGCATCTGTTCTGTCCTCAGGAGAGGAAACATCTGGTTGTGTTCAAATGCACAACAGACACGTTACACTGACACTACTCAGTCGCAATTCAGTCACATCCTGTTTTCTGCACCATTGCATGTTGGACTCCAGGAACACAGTGACACTAAATGCCTCTTAAAAGGGCAGCCTTTATGAAGCCCTGGAAGAAACTGGTGCACTACAATAGGAAGACAGGGGAGACATTTTGGCGGACACCACAACTGGAGGCATGACACTCCTAACATGGCATCTCATAGCCACGACTGGTAGAATGATACTAATTATATGGTCTCAACTCTATTACTGAAAGGATGACTCTCCTAATATTGCCTCATCTTCACTCTGGTGGAATGACACTCCTACAACAGTCTATCATCCCCACTACCGGAGGGATGACTCTCCTACAGCAGCCTTTCAACCCTACTACCGGAGGGATGACACTCCTACCACAGCATTTCATCTCCACTACCGAAGGGATGACACTCAAAACGTGACTCAACTCCACTATTGGAGGTCGCTACCACTCATTCTAGGTATGAGTACATGATAAGTCATGCCTCAATGTATTGGTACGTCACAGGAAACATGATGTAGGCATTCATATCAGCAGAACTCAGGCCTTTTCCACAAGGAAGCATAAGAAAAGGCAAAAGTGACCAGGTCCGTTGGCAAGATAACCCTGACCATGTAACCACTTCCTGTGAGGACAGGAAGTGATTGTGGAGCAGGAAAGAGCAAACAGAGCTGTCAATGGGCAATAACCATGGTGTTTATTTATGCATTCACCTTCTTGAACGTCATAAAACACCATTGAAAGTGTGATAACATTACTTTTTTAGTATATTTCAGTCATGTAGCCCAACGCTTTGATCTAGAACAACCACAAAACTCCAGAAACAACCAGAAACAAATACTTCCTTTTTCATAAAAGTAGTTTTCACTAAAGTCCGTGCTAGGAATAAGAGAATACAATAAACTGAGGGGTTTTGACTGGTCTGAGCTGCTTTGACTGAACTGAGGGGTTTTGACTGAACTGAGGGGTTTTGACTGGGCATCAAGAAACTAAAGGGTGGCTGAATAAAGAGAAAGGTTTGACTTTTCCCACGGCAAACACCATGGCAAGTTTGCTGGCTCGGGACAACACATCTCACTGGGCAGTGTGGAAGATTAATTATTATGCATATATATTATATATGACAGATGCATGAATATATTCTATTTGCCTAAATTAGGTTTATTAAATATGTGTTAAATATGTAGGATTTGTGTATATGATATGCAGGCTGGATACTTTGCTCTGTCTAGGACTTGGGGAAACATGTGATTAAGAGTGGCTATAGTTTGTCTCCTCGCCTTCAGATCTCTTGCAAGCAAATCCTTGTGCCCATTCCCCAAATGGGAATTCTTTAGATTAGGTGTCCTATGGTCGTAGGAGTTGGAGCATTATGATGAGAACCAGATGTTAGAAGATCATAAGGGGCCCCACCAACTGTGTATCTTTGTCATACCTTGGAACGTGCACACAAGTGTACGTTGTCTGTGTATCACCTACAAGCTTGTAATAAACTATTAGAATTAATGTACTGGTTTCCTTAATTAATGTAGTGTTTATAATTAAGAAATTAGAATTAAGTGGACTCAACCCGTCGAACCTGAGAAGTGGAAAAGATTTATCCGCAACAGCAGTCTGTCTAGTAGAGAAAAGATGGTAATACGTCCATAATGGATAAACCATCTAGGACACAGTGCACAACCTGGGAGTCATCTAATGTCTTACTTCATCATAAGGCCTTTGGTGTCCTTGTCATCGCCGTCTAGCAGCTCAAACTTGCTGGTGAGTGTGAGGGAGATCTCCGTTTTAGCCAGCTGACTCAGGGTGCTCTCCTTGTTGGGATTGGTAGGATCTACAGCCCCTTCACCTGGAGACAAGTCAAATGCTTAGCTCCACCTCCAGGCATCTTCCTTACTCATTCTGAGACTGTGGATTCAAGCCTTTACATGATTTAATAAGCCTTTGAGAAAAATGCTTATCTTATAATGTGGGGTGTTTGTGCATTTCTGAGAGAAACTGTGCAGTGTAACATATATAGTGCGGGAGTGTGTTTGGTACCCAGCAGTGATTCCACATCAGGTGCATCCCCCAGGTCCTCCAGAAGTTCATGCAGCAGATCGTTGTGGTCGGGGGAGATGGCCTCCAGATGTTCCAACACCAGCTAGGAAACAGCCCAATTCACATCAGCTAGGACCCTGCCCAGTTAACACCAGCTAGGACCCAGCCCAGTTCACACCAGCTAGGATCCAGCCTAGTTAACACCAGCTAAGCACCACCCAGTTAACACCAGCTTACCATCAAATAAAACACATACCACTTTAACTAGTTTTTGAGTGAGCTTAGTGTTCTGTTAACACTAGAACTGTCAAATGCCTATGCCAATTGACTCTTCCTAAATAAGCCTATATTACATTATTCTGTTGTCAGAACTAATCTGACAAACAGAAAACTATTCACCCCTCACTGAATGCCTGAGGTGAATGGATGAAAGCGCAATACTCCCAGATGAATGTTTAGACCTTGCTTGAATTTGAATAACGTACAAATGAAATACAAGATTTCCATGACCATTCAAAAACTTTATAAGGCTATTATTGAAACATAATACAAATTATATAGGCTACTTATCACGTTACAATTTTTCAATAGGAGATTAAGCTTATTGTGTAGGCTAATTTATCAAATGTAAATCTGAAATGTAATATGCTAAAAAAGTATTCACTAAATGAAATACCAAGGATATTGTTTAGCAGTCACAACTCACTAACTCAAGAAAGGTATTACAAGTTACTGTTTTTATTTTAGGAGAAAAAGATAAACTAAATTGCACTCACATCGTATGTCTCTATTTGATTTTTTCCCTGCTTATTTTACAGAAGATTAAGTAACTGCATACATGCTGTTTATATCTTTTTCCTTTGTTACATGTACACGTCTACCTCGGGAACCTGGTCTAATGGAATCAAATGAATAGCAATGGAATAGCAATGATGTCAATAGATGAATGGGCAATATCCCACTCGTCAACCCAGACACATCTATGCATGTGACTGAAGTATGACGATGGTAGAAAGGGTAGAAATGTAGATAATCTGAACTCTGTGAGTAAGCCAGACACAATTTACTGTGTTTTACTTCACAACAGCCGAACCCGACGATTTGACGCCCTGACAGCATTGCAGATGAGATCGAGTCAGATGGAGGATCAGAACTAGATCCTGAAATCGAAGAGTCTGATGTCAGGTCTTAATCTGATTCAGATATTGAACCACCACCACCAATGCCTGAGCCTCCTCGCAAAGAAAAATGAGGAGGCTCAGGTGATGATGACCTAGTAGATGAACTGGTGCTCTGGCTGAATGGTGATGCTGTGGAGACTGTTTCTAGCATCATCCAGCTCTGCAGTGAAACCAAACTCAGCCATTCCTCCTTCCATCACTAAATGTGAACAGATAAAGACCTCCAGTGATGTCCTTATGTAGTCACCCATCCCTCCTTTTATGTCATTCTGGCTGTCATCCATCCCCACCCACTGCCCCTATCTAGCTGCCATCCATCCCCCCATCTCCCCATCTAGCTGTCCATAGCTTGGTCTTACCGAGTGTGTGTTGATGATCTCATCTATGGAGATGTAGATGACAGGTTTGCTCAGAGTCACCATGTCAGAGTACTCATCTACATTAAACCTCTCCTCCGGCTCAGGGACGTCACATGCCGCCTGGAAAAAAACCCTGCAATACAGGATCAAAGCATTCAGCCTGACCTCTAACACACAAGGACGCTTACTGGACAAAGGGATAACATTCGTATCCATCATCAGCTCATAAAGAATCCGATATTTCTGATTTCAAGCCAAATCAATAATATTTGCATTAATGTAAGGGCGTAAAGACAAAACATACCGCATTTACTGTTGTCGGAAATTAGAAAGATTTTCCCGGAATGATGAGTCAATGCTGTTTAGGAGGGAAGGTAAGAGACCTTGGGAAACACAACCTTATGTCCCTGTGTGTGTGTGTGTGTGTGTGTGTGAGTGTGTGTGTGCGTGCATGTGTGTGTGCGTGCTTGATGTTGAGCTTGAGTGAATACCCTCATGTTCCTTGCTGACACTGCAGTTTCACACAAAGACACTTCCCCTTTCCCCAGTCCCCAACTGGCTTACCTCTGCTCCCATGTCAACAGAATTGTTGTCCTGACCCTGAAGTATCCTGAAGGGTTACTGCTATAACCTGCTCTTTTTCTTTGTCATTTCATCCTCTTCTGATTTATTAGATGGAACATTTCTCTATGCATGGCAGTATCACGATAATTTACCAAAAATCCCAGTAATTTACCATAAACTGTTTGCCTTTAAATGCCACCTAAATACCTGTATTTTCACAAACCCTGTTACCAGACCAGAGGTATCACGTCTCTGTGAGGAACTGTGGAGTGTAACACTGCAAGAAAATTCAGTAACACTCCCAAAGCTTAACACCTCCCTTATCTGAACCGCAAACAGCCGCCAGGGTTTAAAAATTGAATAACATTTATGCAATTAAAATGAACCGAAGGGTCCTTATTGGAAAAAGTGAACCGCTACATTAAGTTCAAATGCTTGTTGCAGCATACTGCCCATGCCTGGGACCCTGCCATGTAGTGGTGTAAATGACCTGGCAAATCGGTTCTCTTCCAAGCACGTCGGTGCTGACAAATACTTCCTGCTCAACTAAGCAGTGTGATTTGCAGAACGGTTTTGCAAGACGTGCAAAGTAGGACACGCATTGAGTTTCAGATCTTGCCAAGAGTTTCTGTATTGCGGCAAGGTCATACTTTGTGAATAAGCACATTGTTTCTATCTTACCTTGTGCGTAGATAGAAAACTACAACTCCCAAACCAAATGTCAACCAAGCTGCTTGAGAACCATAATGCTTCACTCTCACCTGAACTTCTGGTAGGTCTGGGATATGTAGTTGTTCATGGGGGTCATGTGGGCATTCTCTCCCTCAAACAACTTGTTGGCTGCAGCATGCTGCAGCATCTTGGCCACGGAGCCCAGGTTACGACGCTGGTCAGAGTGGAGTTGACCTCCAGCTGACATGTCAATGATGTCAAAGCCGTCCGGAGCGACTATGGCTGGATTCATGTAGCGGTAGTATAGCAGGTTCCCTACAATCTGACAGACAGTCACAGATTGGGTCTCGATTAAGGAAATAAAAAATCTTTAACGGTACATGGCGTAATTCAATGAGAACAAAATGACTTAACAAAGGTCAGTGGAAAACAAAATCACCAACCGATAGAGGGCTGGATTCAAACTCGCACCGAAAATCGCAGTAAACAATTGAAATCACAGGCTGTTCCAATTTGCGTGTATTTCATCATGGCAACTCATAATGTGACTCAGTAGCATGTACATATGAATGTGCCATCCTAGAGGAGCTGAACTTCCTGTGCAACCTGAATGGGCAGCAGGTACCATCCCATGCTACCAATAGTGACAAGGACACTATCAAAATGCAAAACAAAAGAAAAATCTGTCAGGAAGGATAAGGAAAGAGAAATTGTCTGCGGCCACTACCTGCAAAACCATTCCCTTTTTGGAGGTTGTCTTGCTGTTGCCTTTCCAGTGTTCCCTTAAATTTTTTTGCTGTTTTTAATGTACTACGTAATGTGTTTTACCTTCAACAACTCATCCTCTGTAGCATCTGGGAACTTTTCATGAAGACAATTCTTCAGGACCTTTGCAATATATCTCATGCCATACCTGCATGTACAAAACAGGTGTTAAACAAGCATACACTGCATAGATACCAAACACTTTTTACTGATAGACATAAAATAACACCATTGCCCCTCTGTGGAGGGTATTAAGCACTGCAGTGGGACTTCAATGGTTGTCCAGATGAGAAAATATTTAACATGGATGGTTTCTTACTGCCTTGTCTAAGCTTCCATAAACACAACATTGGGACTAATTCCTTGAAGCCCACCTTAAAAGAACACTTATTTTGACTGAGACCCTATAATGGCAAAAAGGAGGATGCTATGATAAAGAGTTCCAAGAAGGACTTAGACTTACGGGATATTGTCCAATGATGATATAATAGAGTTGAGCACTTTGTCTGTGGCTATCCGCAGAGCTTGACTGGAGGACTCCAGCTTCACACGTACTTCCTCATGTGACATGGCCTGTTCTGGGGTCACCTCGTAGGGAAGTTTACTGAGAGAAAAAAGAACAACAATAAGGTTAATAAATGTGTATGTGAATGTGTGCGTGCGCGCGTTAGCCCTACCTGGCTTCTCCAGTGCTAGTCTCCAGCTGGTTGACCCAGGCCTTGTACACATCCACAGGGTTAGTGTTGATGCCCAGGCCTTTATCCTCGATGATCTCCTTGACGACAGGCGCCAGCAGCTGTCTCAGAGTGTTGTGACCGCGGGCTCCGCGGTTGAAGCTCACCACCATCTTGATAACGGTAGGGTTCCCGGTAACGATGTCCTGGATCTGGTCCACTTTAGACCTGAGGACGAGAGAGGCTGACATTATAGCAGGCAACCTCATCATTCCGGTCACTTCTGAGGCATTCAGTCAGACATTTTAACCACAAATTATGTACAAGGTTTTGGTGGCAGTCACAACTGGATTAAAATTGTCTTAAAAAAATCTATAATACAACTTGAAAACTGCAGTCTTCTTGTGATTTCTAAAATGTATTGACTTCCAGTAAATACTTATCAATAATCAATTATTGAAAATCAATAATCACAATGAAATTCATTTAAAATCACAGATCGTATAGGAACCAAATGTGAAAAGCCCAAGGGATGTGAATACTCCCAATGTAGGATAAAGAAAATTCTGGTATTTTTCTCTTACAACAACCCAAAGCCTATACATCCTTTGTAATCACATTTATAATGTCTACTGACATATTTTTTTGTCTTTTTGCGAGTCAACATCCAGCCAGGAACTATTTGTAACATGATGATTGGCGTGGTCGAAAAACCAGAATTGGCGGATTGTTCTAATCTTCATTTTTCACATTTTGACTTCCCAGGAAATCATATCAGTCAGACTGACAGACTTAACCGTACGTCACCACGCTGAACATGTATATAGCAGCGTAGTGTTATTTATGACAATCCCAACTCCCACATGGTTATGAACACAACAACATAATAGTGGACATTTGAGAGCCCTAATATAATTCCCTGACAACAGCCAAGACCATTGTCAATGTGGAACGGCGGGAATGGCATTTCATTTTTCCTTGCAGAAATGAACAGCGATCCAAAGATGAGTGGGAACATGCGAAAAGTTCCACTCACTTGATCTCTTCCTCCAGAGCAGTCTTAAAGAGTTTGAGCAGCAGGTACTCCTCTCTCTGGTTGGAGGCATAGTTATACAGAGTGAAGATTACTGTATCCATGAACTTAGTGGACCTGTTCTGGGGCATCTGAAAGATCAGCTTGGCCAGGTACAATGGGTTGGTCTGGAGAGCAGGAGAGAAGACAGGTATAAGAGTGTGTGTGTGTGTGTGTGCAGTATATGTGTGTGTTTATTAGTGTGTTTGAAACTCACCTGCAGCAGGTAGAAGAGGTGCTGGTATGCCTCTAGTTTCTTCCTCTTTCCTTTACTCAGGCCCTTGATGCCTTGTTTGTCCCCTGCAGACAACTCCTCTTTGCTCTTCTTCTTCAGTTTCTTACTGTGAGACACCACATCCTGGGAAGACATATAGGCACTGCTCACCTTTCCATTTAAATTTGATCACTGTTGAGCTGAAAAGCATTGTTGGTCCGTTGTGTTGACTTGTTTTGTAAAAATATAAATGTCACCTGTAGGGTGATCCTGTTTTTAACCAGTAGGCCGATCTTAATGTCCATCAGGTTCAGGTCTTTTTCCATCTGCTGATTGGAACGGATCTTAGTAACCACTTCTTCCCTGAGCCGTGTCACTTCCTGTTCCTCCAGCAGGTCCAGGCTGCTCTGTTCCAGCAGATGTACAAATTTGCGTACCACCGACAGAGGAGGGTCCTGGGCCCCGGCTGAAGGGCCGACACACAGAGACAGAACCAAACAGACAGACACAAAGACAGACCCAAACAGACAGACACAAAGACAGACACAAACAGACCCACAGACAGACCCAAACAGACACACAGACAGACCCAAACAGACACACACACAGACATCCCCAAACAGACAGACACAAAGACAGACACAAACAGACACACAGACAGACCCAAAAAGACACACAGACAGACCCAAACAGACAGACAGAGAGACAGAACCAAAAAGACAGACACATTGCATTAGCATTGCCAAGAAGGTCAGGTAATTATTTGAAAATGTCACATATTAGATGCTAAACTCACTGAGTGTTCTGTAGTCGTCCCTGGCTTTGTTAGCCTTTAGGAACGCCTGGATCTTCACTATGTCCTTCTCCTAAACATTTAAACAAGAAATATTAAAAACGAAAGGTTCAGCAAATATCACAGAAACAATAGTCATATTATAGAACCATGTGACGTGCACAAATGTCCAGTTAAAGTGTTGAGATTTTTTTTAAGCTTATTTCTGAGCAATCTGGTTCCATGTGTTTTTGAATTGGACTGTGGTGATAGCTACCTCCTTAAATATTGTGTACTCACTAGTAATGATGTGAGTGTGTCTATACAAATATACACAAACATATATATGCGCTAAATGTAAGTTGATCTGGATAAGAGGATCTGCTAAATGTGTCAAATGCAGTGTAGGTGCTGTATTGACAAATCTCTTTCACATTATATGAGACATGCCCAATGCAAGTCCAAATTCAGCTTCTTCTCAGTTCTTTTTGTTGAATGATTGGACCCACCACTGTAAGACAATTGGTTTTGTGTTGGGAGGTCACCAAGTTGTCAGAGCACATTTTCACGTAGAGCAAGTGGCTTTAGTGGGTGCAGACATTTAGGAAAGTTCTGTATTTACGACTATGGTTTTCCCCAGCTTTTTGTGCATCTCATCTTAATGCCGGGTTAGTCTTCAGACTGATCTGCTCAACCTTTTGTCATAATCTAAAGTCAACTGCATTATACTTCAAAATGTGCACCAGTAAAATGTCTCTATGATAACCGTTTGCTACAGCCTGTCACTGACCATGAAAATTCTAGCTAACAACTGTCGTATACAAAATAGGTATTTCACAAAGACGCTGAACAAAAATGTGAGAAACACAAAGTATACTTATATAATGAGCTACATTTCTATTGATGGAATGTGTGTTTGTGTATTGTAATGATATTATTTTTAACTATCAGATAACATTCAAGAAAATAGAGAAGAAACTGAGAAAAATAATCCGGTTGAAAACAAGAACAATATCCCACACAGTGGAACTGCAACACATCTCAATGATCTTACGCCCATTTGTAATATCAGCAGTGCGTTACTCACGTGGTCTTTAAAATACTGTAGTCTTCGACAGTATTTACGTTTAGCTCTCCACATCTTAACAAATGCCTGAATCTGGACAGGGAGGAACACAATCTCCTGAATATGGACACTTCAATTAAATTAACGTTCAAATAGGGGCTTACAGTTTCACGTCAAAGTTGTTACCTTGACAACTGTCTGTACGTTGCTTTGTAGCACAGACATTCTGTCTTTGTATTCCTTCCTCTGTTTATAGCCTTTCCAGGATGCCTAGAAACAAAATGTCAAAATAAAGATGTGAACCAGGTCCATTTCCGTGTGTTCATCTGACCAGCCAGAACATGCGACAGTATAATACCTGCAGTCGCACCACATGTTGTTCTTGCTGTCGTAGGTAGTCCAGTCTCTGAGTGTGAGCTCTCCTCACCAGGTATCCTCTGACCCTGGCCTGCAGTTGGGTTACCAGGGCCTCATGGGCCAACCACAACTGTTCCCTGTTATACTCAGCTGTCCCATCTCCGACCACACTCTGACCACAGGACAGGTACACATTAAAACTAATCCACTGGATCAATGTACTAAATGATTCATAACATTTGTGGTCGTAGTGACCACGACAATAGCAAGGTTTTTATATGAATTTAGAAAAACAATTATCCAACATAAATGACACGCACCTGTATTTCCTCTCTGCTGAGCTGTGTGCTGTTGTGTATGAAGTCCTCTGGTTCCTCCCAGGTCCCTTCTCTGCTCAACAGGTTGTAGTAGAAGTCATAATCACCCTTGATCAAGTGTTTCACCCACACACTGTCACGGCTGCCTTCTACAGAGGAAACAACACCTGAACATCAGTCACGACCGCCTTCTACAGAGGAAACAACACCTGAACGTCAGTCACGACTGCCTTCTACAGAGGAAACAACACCTGAACGTCAGTCACGACTGCCTTCTACAGAGGAAACAACACCTGAACGTCAGTCACGACTGCCTTCTACAGAGGAAACAACACCTGAACATCAGTCACGACTGCCTTCTACAGAGGAAACAACACCTGAACATCAGTCACGACTGCCTTCTACAGAGGAAACAACACCTGAACATCAGTCACGACTGCCTTCTACAGAGGAAACAACACCTGAACATCAGTCACGACTGCCTTCTACAGAGAAAACAACACCTGAACATCAGTCACGACTGCCTTCTACAGAGGAAACACCTCAATATCATGTGATATATGCCTATGATAAGTAGACTATCATAGGCCGCCTGTGCCTGTCCTTATCCATCTGGTCATGCCACAGATCTGGACTGGGTTTAAATAGACTCTGGGCTCAGCCCACATGCATCAATTAACTATTACAATTTGGATTCTTAATATGTTCACCCGGCACAGCCAGAAGAGGACAGGTCACCCCTCTGACCCTGGTTCTTTCCTAAATTTCGCCCTTAGGGAGTTTTTCCTAGCCACTGAAGTTCAACACTACCATTGTTTGCTCCTTAGGGTTTAAGGCCGGGTGTTTTGTAAAAGGACTGTGACAACTGCAGATGTAACAAGGGCTTTATAAAATACATTTGACTGCTTGATTGACAGACTATGATCCATTGTTGTATCCAGCTCATTAATGTTAAATGCACCAACTGTATGTTGCACCGGATTAGATATTTTGTGGAAGTGGGTTGCAGTGCGGGGTTGATGTGGGTAATAATCTGGCTGTAGGCTAGGTTACCTGCTCTAGCGCTGAGACCCTGACGCTGGGCCAGACCAGTCTGGTACGTGTCTGCACACTCAGACAAGACCCCTCTCAACCCAGCCAGCGGGGACTGAAGTGCCTGTAGGGTGATCTGGGAGTCCCCGTCCGCAACCTTGCGGTTGATATCCGCCACTGCTCCAGCCACTGCCACAGAAAACACACACAAGAAAAGTTAGGACGGTTTCCATGAGGGTCAATTACCAGACGCTCTTATCCAGTCATTGGAGTGATGAGAACTGAATAGTGATGTGAAGGAAAACTACAATGGTTCATGGTTTGGAGTTCATGGTTGAGAGCGTTGTGAGCTTAAAATTTGCCTATGTCCTTTGTTGGGGTGGATCTAAACAAACAGCCGGGCAGTAATCCAGATGGAACTGAACTAGGGCCAGAACTAAATCTGTCCGGTTGACAGATTTATGATGAGAGGTAAAAAATATTTTTTACCTCTCATCATTGTCGACCATCTACCTCAGGAAACCTCTCTCGTCTACCATCTACATATGACTACCACTCTTTACTTAAGCCATGACCTGACTGCATTCATTTTTGGAAGATCCTGCATTCAATCTTTTATTTTTTACGCCTGAAGGGCTTTGAAAATCAAGAAGGTAAATAATTATTACATGTGAGAGCATCCACTTCATCTTGGTTGGCTGTGTGAATCCCTTCTTGGATTTGGTCCAGCCACAGCACGGCAGACTCATCCCCCGACCTCTGTCACAACACACACAGACGACCTCCGTCACAACACACACAGACGACGACCACCGTCACAACACACACAGACGACGACCACCG
>JACXGJ010013845.1:0-15722 GCA_016801105.1 Esox niger | reverse complement strand
CCCATGTCACTACTCTTCAGAGAAGATTCACAGAGGGAAACTTACAATTGCCCCCCCTTAAATACTCTCTCATAATTGGGTTCACCTGTGTATGTAGGTCAAGGGTCACTGAGCTTCCCAAACCAATTTTGAGTTCCAATAATTGGTTCTAAAGATTTTGAAATCAGTAAAATGACAACAGTGCCCAAATTTATGCACAAGGCTAATTTTGTTCGAACAATTATTGCACACTTCCTGTAAATGGTATAAACTTTGTTTCACTTCTCAAATATCACTGTGTTTGTCTCCTATATGATATATTTAACTGAATTTTTTTATCCTAAGAACCAACGATTTATGAAGGAAAATCATGGAAATTAACAAGGTTGCCCAAACTTTTGCAGACCACTGTATATGAGGCCCAGCAGGGTATAACATGGTGCTTTCATCCAAAAGGACTGTTTGGGAAACCACTAATGACAAAATGCACAGTGGGGAGTATTTGATCACCTGCAAAATCTGCAGTATTTCCTACTTACAAAGCATGTAGATGTCTGTAATTTTTACCATAGGTGCACTTCAACTGTGAGAGTTGAAATCCAGAAAATCACATTGTGTGATAAATAATTAATTAGCATTTTATTGCATGACATAATTATTTGATCACCTACCAACCAGTAAGAATTCTGGCTATCACAGACCTGTTTCTTTAAGAAGCCCTCATGTTCTCCACTTATTACCTGTATTAACTGCAACTGTTCAAACTCATTACTTGTATAAAAGATACCTGTCCACACACTCAATCAAACAGACTCCAACCTCTCATAATGGCCAAGACCAGATAGCTGTGTAAGGACATCAGGGATAAAAATGTAGACCTGCACAAGGCTGGGATGGGCTACAGTACAATAGGCAAGCAGCTTGGTGAGAAGGCAACAACTGTTGGCACAAATATTAGAAAATGGAAGAAGTTCAAGATGACAGTCAATCTTCCTCGGTCTGGGGCTCCATGCAAGATCTCACCTCGTGGGGCATCAATGATCATTAGGAAAGTGAGGGATCAGCCCACAACTACACGGCAGGACCTGGTCAATCACCTGAAGAGAGCTGGGACCACAGTCTCAAAGAAAACCATTAGTAACACACTTAGCCATCATGGATTAAAATCCTGCAGTGCACGCAAGGTCCCCCTGCTCAAGCCAGCACATGTCCAGGCCCGTCTGAAGTTTGCCAATGACCATCTGGATGATCCAGAGGAGGAATAGGAGAAGGTCATGTGGTCTGATGAGGTAAAAATGTTGCTTTTTGGACTAAACTCCACTTGCCGTGTTTGGAGGAAGAAGGATGAGTACAATCCCAAAAACACCATCCCAACTGTGAAGCATGGAGGTGGAAACATCATTCTTCTGGGATGCTTTTCTGCAAAGGGGACAGGACGACTGCACAGTTTTGAGAGGAGGGTGGGTGGGGCCATGTATCGCGAGATCTTGGCCAATAACCTCCTTCCCTCAGTGAGAGTATTGAAGATGGGTCGTGGCTGGGTCTTCCAGCATGACAATGACCCGAAACACACAGCCAGGGCAACTAAGGACTGGCTCCGTCAGAAGCAACTGAAGGTCCTGGAGTGGCCTAGCCAGTCTCCAGACCTAAACCCAATAAAAAAAATTGGAGAGCTGAAAGTCCATATTGCCCAGCGAAAGCCACGAAACCTGAAGGATCTAGAGAAGGTCTGTATGGAGGAGTGGGCCAAAATCCCTGCTGCAGTGTGTGCAAACCTGGTCAAGAACTACAGGACACGTATGATCTCTGTAATTGCAAACAAAGGTTTCTGTACCAAATATTAAGTTCTGCTTTTCTGATGTATCAAATACTTATGTTATGCAATAAAATGCGAATTAATTATTTAAATTTGATTTATGTTTTAGATTCCGTCTCTCACAGTTGAAGTGTACCTATGATAAAAATGACAGACCTCTACATGCTTTGTAAGTAGGAAAACCTGCAAAATCAGCAGTGTATCAAATATCTGTTCTCCCCACTGTATCTAAGATTCAAATGGCCCATGTTACTCACTCAACAGCGCTCCTGTAAACTTCAATTGCTTTGTCACTGTCCCCTTCCAGTAGGTATATCTTTCCCAGCATCATGTAGGTCAGGTCATGCTTGCTCAACCCTAGGGCAATGTTCAACTGTTCTTTTGCCTATCTTTGCACACGAGCACACAGCATTTGTTTGCATTAATTTACAATGTTGGTGTTTACAGTATTGTAACAATTCTATTTTCAAGAGGGACTAAAAACAAAGCCTGGGGACTAACAGGTGCACAAAATCCAGTACATATCCATGAAATCCATGCTCGGAATATCATCATTTTACAGGCAAGGTAATTTGGCGTGCAAAGGCCACATGCCAGGGCACCAAGGTCACTGAGTAAAATAAGAGGATTTTATGTTAAGGCATAAAAACAATACATTGTTCACTTATTAATATCATAATTTTAATAATAACTTATTATTACTGATACAAAGTCTCTTTCCATTGCCCTCCATCGACAACACCAATAATTTTACTAGCTATACACCTACATAGTAGCAGTTTCATTGGAAGTGCTAACCGCATACACACACATATACATATACACATTTATACACACACACACACACACAACCAACGGTAGGTACATTAGCACTACAACTTCGCTTTGACAATGACGAATTTCTCCTTCACCTCCAAAACAATTGCATTATTAACCCACCCTGATCGAATGTACAGAGAGCTGTCTGTACCTTAGTACGCTTTAATTTTGGTAGCAGTGTAAGAGAATGGATTCTCCACAAGTTATGTACACACTCTCAAAGTTCAGGTCCGGCAAGGATGTTGCTGTTTTTAACAATGTAAATAAGGCAGCAGGTGCTGTTTATGGGTCACAAGTGCCTAAGACTTGCAGTATGTTTGTTTTTCATGTTTTGTGAGGTGATCTAAACCCTCATGGACTGTAAAAGTAAAACATTTGACCGTCTTGTAAAATAGCTCCATAGAATTCCCAGTGTTAGCCGCCATGTTTCAACAATGTTTTTCCAGCCGGTCTGTCAAAGCAAACACGAAACGGAAAACTATTAATTGACAATTATGTAACGTTAAGAACAGCTAGCCAGAAGGATAACATTACCTCAGTTACCCAAAAGTAAACCGCTTAGTATCCTTAACATCATAATCACCTGCGCTAATTAGTACGAACTAAATAAACAAATATAGTGACTTATTTGCACGCGGAGCAAGTCATTGTTTTTTGCAATCGGTCATTCACCACAAACGCTGCGAAGGCGAGTGTTGTCAACCCTTGCGAAACAAACAAACAAACAAACAAACAATCTACCGCACCTTCAAAAACAAGCCCAATGTTGTTATAGCGTGTAACGGTCAATAAATGAACATTAAACTGAAACCACTCAGAGTTTGAAACGCGAAAGATTTATTTTTACATCAACAAGCAAAGAATGCTTTACAAAAAATAGTGAAACGTCAACAAAGCATATAAGGAGGGCAGGCACTATCCACTCATCGCATATAGGAAGGGCAGGCACTATCCAGGGGCGGGATAGATGCACATGGGGATTTGTAGTAGAGCAAATTACACTACAACACTTCTGTTATTGTGAGGCTTTGAGCAGACAGTGTCAATTAATGCTTATCGGGTAAGTAGCGAGTCGCTTGTCAGATTTTCCTAACAAGCGACCATATATTTTCAAACAAGCCCAAAAAAACGCGACCCGATTATTTCAAGCGACCTCAAAGAAAAATAAGTCCCAATTCGCATATTATAAGCGTACTTGGCAACACTTTTTCGGGGCTCTCAAAAAGCGTTCAGGTGTATTCTCCCACTCGGTTTTCGGAACTTTCCCACTTTACAGTTGCTCAAACGCACCTTCAAAAACGGAGAGGTTTGATTCAGGTAAGCACCAAAGTAAGCTATCTATTAGTAACTAGCTATCTTGTTTACCTGCTTGTTGTCAGTTCTTGTGGTTTTTCTCAGTTGCGAACTACAAACGAACTTACGAACAAACTGCTGACCATGACATTTTGACAGTAGCAGGGGCACAAAGGCTATAGTGGCCATAGGGCGTACAATTATTTTCAGGGCATCATGGCCAGAGCAGAGTGTCATGGTCATCGTGAAATTCCTGCACTGATGAAATCTCCCTAGACCAACATCGGCAGTACAATGGGTCATACTGAAGAGCTCAGTGACTGTCAAAGGATGTCACCTTTGCCTCCAATCAGTTAGGGACATTTCTACCCCAGTCAACTGTAATTGCTATTTTGTTAAGTGGAAGTGTCTAGAAACAACAACAGCCCAGCCACAAAGTGGTAGACCACGCAAACTCACAGAGCGGGGCCACCGAGTGCTGAATAGCGTAGTGTGTAAAAAAATCGCCTATCATCTGTTGCATCACTTACTGCAGGTCTGCACAGGTTCTCAAGGTCTGTGCAGACCAACTGGCTGATGTCTTTACTGATATCTTCGACCTATCACTACATCAGTCAGTGGTCCCCACCTGCTTCAAAAAGTCCATAATTGTTCCTGCGCCAAAAAAACAAAATGTCATCTGCATGAATGACTACTGCTCTGTAGCACTCATACCAATCAACATGAAGGGCTGTGAGCAGCTAGTTAAAACTCACATCACAGACTCCATGCCTGTAACAGTTGACTGCAGTTTGCAGACAGATATAACAGATCCACAGAGGATGCCATTACTCTGACCCTCCACTCCGCACTCTCATCTCGACAAGAGGAACACATGTGAGAATGCTGTTCATTGACTACAGCTCAGCCTTCAACACCATTGTGCCACACAAGCTGGCAGTGAAGCTTAGGGATCTGGGTCTCGACCCCTAAATGTGCAGATGAATCCTGAACTTCCTGATGGGCAGACCCCAGGTGGGCAACACCACCTCATCCTCACTGACTCTCAGTACTGGCTCCCCCCAGGGCTGTGTGCTGAGCCCGCTCCTGTACTCTCTCTTCACCCACGACTGCCTGGCAACCCTTGTCTCCAACACCATTGTTACATTTGCTGACAACACCACCATCAAAGGCCGGATCTCTGACGACGAGTCAGCCTATAGAGTTCACTAACTTTGTGGTGTCAGGAAAACAAGTTTCAGCTCAACATCAGCAAAACGAAGGAGATGATTGTTGATCACAGGAAGCAGCAATACACATCAATGGGGCAGTTTACTTGACCGGTTCTCATCACTCTAACATCTTGGTGAAGGAGGCTAGGAAACGGCTTTTCTTCCTACGCTGCCTACGGTAATGAACAGTTTAAAGTTAGGTGGGTTTAATATGTAACCTGTTGCCTCTTTAACAAACTAAACATCCTTCATGTAAACGCTTATGTTAAACACTTGAATTCTATTTTTGTTTGGATCTAGTGTAGCATATTGTACTTTATCAAAGAAATCTGGTGGAGGAAGGACAATGCTCTGGGGCTGTTTCAAGGTTTAGGCTCCTTAGTTCTTAATGCTCAACCCCACTGAACACCTTTGGGATGAATTGAAAAGGCAACTGCGAAACAGACCTTCTCGCCCAACATCAGTATGTGGCCTCAAAAATGCTCTTTAGGCTGAATGGGCACTAATACCCAGAAACACTTGTGGAAAGCCTTCCCAGAAGAGTGGCGGCTATTATGGCTGCAAAGCAGGAACAACTTCATATTAATGTCCATGGATTTGGAATGGGATGTCCAACAAGCTCATGTAGATGTGATGGTAGGGTGTCAATAGAGTACATTCATGGGATTTTTTCCACAAATTCGGTCTTTCCACAAGTTCTACCACTATTGTTTTCACAAAACTGTTTTTTATTTATTTGGCTGCAGCACATCCTGTCAAGCAATTCAGAGAATATTTCTATTATAGATTTAACTCATTTAATGAATCAAATTTTTTCTGTGCTAGCATATTGAGAACCGACAATGAAGTACAGGAAGCGGAATGTTAGCTAAAGAGACTGGTACCAAGACTAACCTAAACATGAGTTTAACTTACACTTGTGAAATCTTTGGTGTAGATGTAGCACACACCCAGATTATGGCTGATCTCCTGGAAGAAATATAGAAAAAGAGACATTTAAAATGTGTTAGTCAACTACCATTAAACATGTTTTCATAACATATCATGTGACTTTCTTCCTCGTTGATACTCTTCACAAACAAGTCTGTTTACAAATGTTGATGTATTAAGTTGGTCTCACTAACTAATTTATTCTTTAAAAGTCAAAGGTCTACCTACCCAGTCCTTCTGATTCAGTTGTGAAGCCTCATTGTAAACCTCTATGGCAGCCTTATGCTTACCAAGTAGAAATCTATGAATACAAATAGACAAAATATCAGAATTGACCAACAATTGTTGGGTTCCAGTGATTGTAGCATGCCTTTCCCCATAGGCCAAGAGGGATATAACTGGGACACTGATCAAGATGAGGATAGGATGAATGGAGCAAAAATCCAGAGCGCATATGAGCTCAGACTGGGATGAACATTCATTCCTTTCAGCAGAGCAACAACTATATGCACACAATTGCATTTACTGACTCCCCATCCAATGACACAGTGCTTGAGAGGATCTACAAAGATCAATGAGAGAAACTACCAGAATCCAAGTGTGCAAAGCTGATTGAGGCATATCCAGAGACATGAAGCTATTACCGATGCCAAAAGCCGTTCTACAAAGGCAATTTTACAAAGTACTGAATATAGGGTCTGAATATTTATGTATGAGATGTTTTTTATTTTCAATAAACTTGCACCAATTTCTACAAATAAACTTTTTCGACTTATCATTAAGGGGTATTGCATGTACAACCCCATTTCCAAAAAAGTCGAGAGGCTCTGTAAAATGTTTTTAAAAAGTTGGCACTGTGGCATGTTTATTACAGCGTTGCATCTACTTTTTTCACAACTCTCTGTAGGAGTTTGGACATTTAGGAGATTGCTGTAGTTTTGAAAGTGGAATGTTGTCCCATTCTTGCTGGATATAGGATTTCAGCTGCTCAGCAGTTCGGGGTCTCCTTGGATGTATTTTTGGTTTCATAATGCAACCAGTGTTTTCAATGGGTGATAAATCTGAACTGCAGGCAGGCCAGTTTAGTACCCGGACTCTTTTACTATGAAGCCATGCTGTTGTAATACGTGCAGTACGTTGTTGGTCATTGCCTTGCTGAAATAAGCAAGGCATTCACTGAAAAACACATCTGAATGGCAACATATGTTGCTCCAAAACCTGTATATATTGTTCCGCATTAATGGTGCCTTCACAGATGTGCAACTCACCCATACCATGTGCACTAATTCACTCCCATACCATCACAGTTGTTGTACTGTGCACTGATAACAAGCCGGATGGTTCCTTTCCTTTTCAGCCCGGAGGACGCCGGGTCCATGTTTAACACTTTTTTTTCTCATTTTCATTTGTCTGACGACAGGTCAGTTTTCCATTTCACTTCAGTCCATTTTAAATGAGTTCAAGCCCAGACAACATGGCAGTGTTTCTGGATCTTGTTTGTATCTGGTTTCTTTTTTGCATGGTAGATTTTTTACTTGCATTTGTAGATGCAGCGACATACTGCATTAACAGTTCCTGAGCCCATGCAGGGATTTCCCCTACAGAATTGTGTCTGTTTTTAATGCAGTGCTGCCTGAGGCCCCAAAGATCATGGCCATCCAATGGTTTTTGGCCTTGTCTCTTAAATACAGAGATTTCTCCAGATTCTCTGAATCTTTTAATAATTTTATGTACTGTAGATGATGAGATCCAAAAATTCTTAGCAATTTTACATTGAGAAACGTTATTCTTACATTGTTGCACTATTTGCCAGGGCAGTCTTTCACAGAGTGGTGAAACCATCCCCATCTTCTCATCCTCTCTGGTATGCTTTTTTTTATAAACAATCATTTTCCTGACCTGTTGCCAACTAACCTAATCAGTTGTGAGACGTTCCACCTGGTTCTTTTTTTGTATTACACAACTTGCCTTTTGTTGCCCCTGTCCCTGCGTTTTTGCTGTCATCAAATTCAAAGTAACCATACATTTTTCAAGAAACAATAAAAAATTTCAGTTTAAACATTTGATATGTTGTCTTTGTACGATTTTCTGTTGAACATAAGGGTTTAAATGATTTGCACATAAATCTTTGCATTCTGTTTTTACTTCCATTTTACAGTGTCCCAATATTTTTAGAAACAAAGCGGTAGATTATTGGCAAAAAATATCCTTCATAAATTCAAAATCGGGTCTATAACCTAAAGAAAGCGAAGGGGTTTGACTAAAAACGTAGGCATTTTATATTAAGATCTACATGTATCCTGCAGATAATCAAGATAAATGTAATAATTATGTATGATCATCACTGTACAATGAAAGGTATATCAGTTATGTTCTATGACAAGTCATTCAGCATATAATGTCTAAGAAGGGGGAAAGGGAGAGAGGTATAAACTTGTGAATTTCTTAAGATGCATTCCACCTGAATGCATGGCATATTATTATTCTAACAGATGAGTGTCTAAGCAACCAGTCAACTCACAGGGATCTGGCCACTTGTTTTAGGTTCTCTGAGCTACCAGGGTTGAGTAATGCACAGCTTTGGAATAGATCCAGAGACTGCTGGATCTTCCCTTCCAGGCGAAGGATCAAAGCTGAACAAAGACAAATACAGACAGAGAAACAGACATGAAAATCTAAAATGTGTTCACCAAGTTATACCAGACCTGTTCTGGTATTCTAGTTGACAGTAGGGAGCCCATGGGCAAAGAATTTGTCTGTGAAGGATTTCATTTGGATCCATCAAAGTATAAAAAGCGGGGTTAAGATAAGACTCTCCAGAAATTCTGCTAAGTGAATTTGATTTAGGAAATCTGTTTCCATATTGTGTTTATATGTATGCATTTAAATAAATAAAATAAGGGACATTATGTGGGTTAATGTAATCATGGTATAAGATTATTGTTTGTGTTCAATACAATCGGGGGACACATTTCCATAATCATTCTAACTATGTTTTGTGCTCCTGACCCAGCCCAGTTGATGTGGCACATGTATGCCATTCAGAAATACAAGAGAAAAAATGTGCAATGCACATAAATCAGGTTAGTTCGGCCGTTAGGGGCAGTAGTACACAGGTGTAGCTTTAAGTGAAGTTGATAGTGGGGATGGTGGATGGGTGTAAACACCACTGACTTAGACCCAAATGCAAGAGAGTTGAACGTAATTTCTTTTCTAACCTTAACCGCCTGGGTTGCCCAACAATCTGCTAAGCCAAAAATTGGAAACAAGTTGACTTCCCCTGCAGTAATAACTGAACTGGTTTGATTCTCCATGACAGTCAAAATACCTTGTACATAGACAGCATATTCACACATCCCCCTGGTCTCTTGCAGTTGCTCTTTGATGATGGCCTGAGTGACAAATAGGCTGACATGAAATGACAGACAAGTTCATATAGCTGTACACAGTTTTACCATGTTTTTGCCATGATAATATGATTCTACTTTTCCTCTATTTTTTTCTCAGCAGAAGCAAAGTACGATCCTACCTTACAAGTCTCATAGTCTTTCAAAGAACGATCCTACCTTACAAGTCTCATAGTCTTTCAAAGAATGATCCTACCTTACAAGTCTCATAGTTTTTCAAAGAACGATCCTACCTTACAAGTCTCATAGTCTTTCAAAGAACGATCCTACCTTACAAGTCTCATAGTCTTTCAAAGAACGATCCTACCTTACAAGTCTCATAGTCTTTCAAAGAACGATCCTACCTTACAAGTCTCATAGTCTTTCAAAGAACGATCCTACCTTACAAGTCTCATAGTTTTTCAAAGAACGATCCTACCTTACAAGTCTCATAGTCTTTCAAAGAACGATCCTACCTTACAAGTCTCATAGTCTTTCAAAGAACGATCCTACCTTACAAGTCTCATAGTTTTTCAACGAACGATCCTACCTTACAAGTCTCATAGTCTTTCAAAGAACGATCCTACCTTACAAGTATCATAGTTTTTCAAAGAACGATCCTACCTTACAAGTCTCATAGTCTTTGCGGATGTAGTGAAGATGGATGAGCCAGTTTCTTCTCTCCTGAATAGGCAGCTCAGGAGCTGCATTAATTAAAGGCAAATTACAATCACCAAGATTTAAAACATCATGTATTATTACAATTAATTTCAATAAATGAAAGACACTCCTGCATTTGAGGAATATGACAAGTCTAAAGAAATTAATAGTTACTGCTTAGTTATTACTGATCTTATTCCAATTAACTATACATCCAATTACTTTGGAAAATTATTTGTATTACATATAGACGGGTGACAAATAAAAGGAAAAACCTGAATAAATGAGTGGAAGAACATAACAAATGCAGCTCTTTTAATACAGGTGTATTGCTTGATACAATGAAGCAAATTACATCTTATCCTGCTCAGCGGCATTTTAAAATTAACTATGCAGGCCCAGCTGACCTCGATTTTGGATCAAAATGGCCAGAAAAACAGGGTCAAAGTGACTTTGAAAGACAACTTGTTATTCGGTCTCTTCCAGGACTACCATGCCCCTATCCAATGGGCACAAAGGGTCACTGAATGGTTTGAAAAGTATGAAAACAATGTGCATCATATTCTATGACCTTTGCAGTCAGCAGATGCCACCCCAATTAAACAACTATGGGAGATTTTGGACCAACATGTTAGAGGTCTCCAAGACGCCAAATAAGGGAATATCTTTTGGAAGAACGGTGTCCCAGTTCCAGAGACATGTAGAATCTATGTCAAGGGGCACTGAATCTGTTCTGGCAGCTCACGGTGGCCCAACACCTTACTGAGACACTTCATGTTGTTTTTTCCTTTAATTTGACAACTGTCAGTGGGTAAGTGAACCTAGGTAAGTGGGGTCCAACCAATAGTTAACAGATTGTGGGAATTGTAGCGTGGCTCATATAGTCAGTACAATATGCTGAAAATGACTTTTCGGATTAGATGAGGAGAAAGCAACGCTAACTGACCAACTCACAAAACCTTGCCTGTCAGCCAGCTAGCAAATCTGGTTTAGCTAAAGCTGATCTATTTTGGTCTAATCCTCAAGAGCAGTTTAGGCTAAAACATGTTCAATAATGACACCCTGTGGATAAAAAAATACCTTGTCAAAACCTATGTTTCTCATACATGCTCAAACAATAAATATACTAAGTCTTCAAGTAAATTTAGATTTACAAGTAGTAACAAATAATATTTATATTAAATGCATTAATAACCAGGCTAACTGGAATGTCTGAATAATGCTTGAACGAATAGGTACAGTTACAGCTTAAATTCAAGCCTACTTTAGAAAATAAAGTGCCAATGCCAAATGGAAAATAGTAATCATATTTAAACTTAAATTTCCAACAATTTACATTTATCTTTTGGTGTACGTTTACATTTAGTTGTTTGTCGGTAATATCAATATAGGTGGTAATCTTTAATACTGGGTTGAACTGCAAACCTTTTTTGGAACGTGGTTTCTTGATTTCAGAAGCAGGAGGCAGTTGAACATCCTGGAAAAGAAAAGCACAAACTATGCATTGGAGAAGGTCTAAATCTATCTAGGTGAAAATGTTCCTACTGACATTACCCATTTTCAGTGATTATATCAACAGTGGACTAATTAACCAAATACTAAAAACATATGTTATTTACGGAACTATCCTTTCAAGCTAAAGAATACAGAAATAGTATAGCTCTGTGACCAATGTTATTGAGTTCATTCTTGGGTTCAATTTGGGTGCATTCACACTGAGGGTGCAATCTCAGTATATTGATACTGACATATTTCCATGTTGCTGTGTAATTGTATCTAATAAGAAAAATAGTGCCTCGGTGATAGCAAGATCAATGATGCTCTGTGTATAAACAAAAAATTAATACATAACATCTGCATGCATATTAATTCAACCTGCTGGCCGCTTAGTCAGGTAAGCCCATACGAACAAAATGTACAATAAAGTGTATAAGGCACTTCTGAAATTAGCCAACCATTTTTAGGTGAAACGTTATTATTTTGCAGCCAAACAACATGGAGAGGCAGGGAAGGCATCTCGAAGTGGAGCGCATCTTTCTCGACACAACACGCACCTGTAGGCTATAGGATTTGGCCACGCTGTAACAAAGCCATACTAGAACGTCGCTAAACAGATACAGCATAAACCGCTACTATATCCAAATAAGCAATGTTAATGTGAAGTATTTCCTAAAATGTCTCTTACCAGTAAGGCATTGTCGTCAGCCATGTTTATTGCAATACACGGCTTAAAGGATTATTTATTCCGCGCAGTGCGAAAATCGAGACAACTACTTATTCGCTAAGCAGTCAGCTAATTGCTCCCGCCCCGCGAACGCGGTTGACACAGAGCAGGACATCTCACTGGCTAATCATTTCAAGTTACGACAGTTCTACCGCCTTGAACAGAAGAATTCCCGAGTCACACGTCTCATTTCCGTACAGTCTCTGTTTAACATTTCGCCACTGGATTTGGAGATATGTGGAGTAAAACAATATATACAGCTCTGGACAAAATTAGGGACCACTGCAAAATTATCAGTTTCTCTTGTTTTACTATTCATAGGTATGTGTTTGAGTAACATGAAGCTTTTTCTTTTATTCTATCAACTAATGACAACATTACTCCCAAATAAAAATATTGTCATTTAGAGAATTTATTTGTAGAAAATGACAACTGTTCAAAATAACAAAAAAGATGCATTGTTTTCATACCCCAAATAATGCAAAGAAAACAAATTCAAATTCATTTTTCAACAACAAAATACTAATGTTTTAACTTAAGAAGAGTTCAGAAATTACCCTAATTTTTTTATAACAGCTTTCATGCGTCTTGGCATGCTCTCCACCACACATTGTCACATTGCTGTTAGGTGACTTTATGCCACTCCTGGCACAAAAATTCAAGTAGCTCGGCTTTGTTTGATGACTTGTGATCATCCATCTTCCTCTTGATCAAATTCCAGAGGTTTTCAATGGGGTTCAGGTCTGGAGATTGTGCTGGACATGACAGGGTCTTGAGCTGGTGGTCCTCCATCCCACCCCTTAGCTGTGTGGCATGGAGCGTAGTCCAGCTTGAAAAACCAATGAGTTGGGGAACACTGTCAGAGCAGAAGGAAGCAGGTGTTCTTCCAGGATAACCTTGTACTCGGCTGGATTTATATGTCCTTCACAAAGACAAATCTGCCCAATTCCAGCCTTGCCGAAGCATTCCCGATCATCACCACCAAATTTCACAATGGGTGCGAGACACTGGCTTGTAGGCCTCTCCAGGTCTCCGTCTAACTATTAGTCTACCAGGTGTTGGGCAAAGCTGAGAATTTAACTCATCAGAGTAGATTACCGTACTCCATTCCTCTACAGTCCAATCCTTATGGTCTTTTGCAAACTTCAGCCTGACTTTTCTTTGCTTCTTTGCTTGCCGTGCAATTCACCCCAGCTGCTGTTCGCCATTCTTTTTCAGGTCACTTGATGTCATCCTACGGTTGTTGAATGACATTTTAACGAGTTGATGGTCATCTCAGTCAGTGGACAATTGTTTTCGCCCTCTGTCAGTCTGTAGCTTTGTTGTCTTCAATGTCCAGAGCTTTTTTCCAGAAAAGATTTCACTGTATATATTGTATATACAATATATACAGTGAGGGAGAAAAGTATTTGATCTTCTGCTGATTTTATACATTTGCCCATTGACAAAGAATTGAGTCTATAATTTAATGATTTATTTGAACAGTGAGAGACAGAAAAAGAACAAAGAAATCCAGAAAAATGCATTGAAAAAAAATCTCAAAATGTGCATGTTTGATTTGCATTATAATGAGTGAAATAAGTATTCGACCCCTCTGCAAAACCTGACTTAGTACTTGGTGGCAAAACCCTTGTTGTCAATCACAGAGGTCAGACATTTCTTGTAGTTGGCCACCAGGTTTGCACACATCTCAGGGGGGATTTTGTCCCACTCCTCTTTGCAGATCTCCAAGTCATTAAGGTTTCGAGGCTGACATTTAGAAACTCAAACCTTCAGCTCCCTCCACAGATTTTCTATTGGATTAAAGTCTGGAGACTGTCAAGGCCACTCCAGGACCTTAATGTGTTTCTACATGAGCCACTCCTTGGTCATGTGTTTTGGGTCATTGTCATGCTGGAATACCCATCTATGACCCATTTTCATGCCCTGGCTGAGGTAAGGATTTGCTGGTATATGGCCTTGTCCATCGTCCCTTTGATGTGGTGAAATTGTCCTGTCCCCTTAGCAGAAAAACACCCCCAAAGCATAATGTTTCCACCTCCATGTTTGATGTTGGGCATGGTGTTCTTGCGGTAATAGGCAGCATTCCTCCTCCAAACAAATATTGGTCCCATCTGACCACAACACATTCACCCAGTTCTCCTCTGAATCATTCAGAGTTCATTGGCAAACTTCAAATGGGCCTGTACATGTGCTTTCTTGAGCAGGGGGACCTTGCAGGAGCTGCAGGATTTCAGTCCCTCACGGCATAGTGTGTTACCCATTGTTTTCTTGGTGACTATGGTCCCAGCTACCTTGAGATCATTGGCAAGATCCTCCTGTGTAGTTCTGGGTTGATTCCTCACCGCTCTCATGATCAATGCACCTCCATGAGGTGAGATCTTGCAGGGAGCCCCAGACTAAGGGATATTGACAGTTTCTTTGGTGTTTATTCCATTTGCAAATTATCGCACCAACTTGTCACCTTCTCACCAAGCTGCTTGGCGATGGTCTTGTAGCCAATTCCAGCCTTGTCTACAATCTTGTCCTTGACATCCTTGGACAGCTCTCTGGTCTTGGCTATGGTGGAGAGTTTATAAATCTGATTGATTGACTCTTTCTGTGGACAGGTGTCTTTTATACAGGCGACAAACTGGGATTAGGAGCACTCCCTTTAAGAGTGTGCTCCTAATCTCAGCTCGTTAACTGTATAAAAGACACCTGGGAGCGAGAAATATTTCTAATTGAGAGGGGATCAAATACATGTGTTTTTCTGGATTTTTTCTCTCACTGTTCAAATTAACCTACCATTAAAATTATAGACTGATCATTTCTTTGTCAGTGGGCAAACATACATAATCAGCAGGGTATCAAATACTTATTTCCCTCACTGTATGTACGACTGGAAAGTCAAATTTGGTCATGAAATTGTAGTACGCAACCATATTCCCGAGAAGTCATTAAGATATTTCAGGTAATCAATACCAAGATCATGCCATTTAAAAAAAATAATTTTCATTTTATGCGGGAAAGTTATGTACAAAGCCCAATGTCCGTGCTAGCAGGGCTTGTTCATGAAATTTAAATTATTTAATGGGCAGCTTGTATGGTGAAAAGTAAATAAGAATTTCATACCACCAATTTTCTTAAAAATATTATGTGGAATAAAGTACCAGATAGCTAGGTGCAGCTATACACATCCTCATCCAGTTTACTTTGAAGGTGTTATTGATGTCATGTCCTGGCTATGCCCCTAGCCATCTTTGCGCTGGCTGGGGTCATAGTCAGGACATGGCCAAAAGAGGTGGCTCTAGCCACCTCTATGTGCTTTGGTTTCCCCAATTGGAGGCAGGTGTTCGTTATTGCCTCCAATTGGGGAACCTATTTATGTTGAGTGTTTTACCACAGTGGTGTGGTTTATTTTG
>JACXGJ010013844.1:0-15669 GCA_016801105.1 Esox niger | reverse complement strand
TAGATTAAATAAACATTATTAATATTCTGTAATATCTGTCTACCTAAAATATGGCTAGCAAAACTTGCTAGCAATGCAGTACTGGAACGGTAAGGCAAATTCATTTGTTTTTGTTGTTCACTGAAGACATTTGTGTCTAAGACCAAAAGCTGAGTATGAGACAAGAGTTCAGAATTTCAGCTTTAGTTTCCTGGTATTCACATTTAGATGTGTTAAACAACTTAGGAAACATCACAATTTTTATTAGACCACAGCATTTTTACGTGAGCAAAAGTAATGGAACAAATAATTTTAAAATAAATTACATTGAATATTTGGTGGCATAACCCTTGCTTGCAATTACCGCCTCAAGCTTGTGACCCATCGACATCACCAAACTGTTGCATTCTTCATTTGTGTAGCTATTCCAGGATTTTACCGCAGCTTCTTTCAGTTCTTGTTTGTTTTGGGGTGTTTCTGCCTTCAGTCTCCTCTTAAGGAGGTGCAATGCATGCTCTATTGAGTTAAGGTCAGGTGACAGACTTGGCCAGTCTAAAACCTTCCACTTGTTTCCCCTGATTAAGTCCTTTGTTTTGTCGCAGTGTGCTTTGGGTCATCATCCTGCTGCATGATGAACTTCCTCCCGATTAGTTTCAATGCATTTCTCCGTAAATTGGCAGACAAAATGTTTCTGTATTCTGAATTCATTCTGCTGCTACCATCATCAGTTACATCATCAATACATATCAATGAGCCTGTTCCAGAAGCAGCCATGCACGCCTAAGCCATGACCATGCTTCACAGATGAGCTTGTATGCTTCGGATCATAGGCAGTTCCTTTCTTTCTCCACACTTTGGACTTGCCATCACTTTGGTAGAAATTAATCTTGGTCTCATCAGTCCATCAGATTGTGTTCCAGAACTTTTGCGGTTCATCTCTGTACTTCTTTGCAAATTTCAATCTGGCCTTCCGATTCTTACTGCTGATGAGTGGTGGGGCCTCTATATTTCTTCTCTCTGAGTCTTCTTTGAACAGTGGATTGTGATACCTTCACCCCTGCACTGTGGAGGCCGTTGGTGATGTCACTTACTGATGTTTTGGGGTTTTCTTCACAGAAAGAAATATTTCTGTCATCAATATTTCAGTCATCAACTACTGTCGTTTTCCTTGGCCGACCTGTTCGACGTCTGTTGCTCAGTACACCAGTAGTTTGTTTCTTTTTCAAGACATTCCAAATGTTTGCGCTTGCTATGCCCAATGTTTGTCCAATGGCTCTGGTCGATTTTCCTTCTCTTCTCAGCTTGACAATGGCTTGCTTTTCTCCCATAGACAGCTCTCTGGTCTTCATGTTGGTTTATCCTCTTTAACAAGAAATGCAGTCTTTATAGGTTTAAACCAAGGATGGAAACTTAGACTAGTCATGCAGAGCTATTTAATGTTTGGACTATCAACCTAAAAGGCAACACCTGGGCAACAAAAAACATCTGTCAGTCACATGTTCTTATACTTTTGCTCACTTGAAAAATGGGTGGGTTCAAACAAAGGGTGGTATGTCCTGAGTTGTTGAACACATCTATATGTGAATATCAGAAAATGAAAGCTGAAATTCTTATCCCATGCTCATCTTTTGATCGTAAACCCAAATGTCTTCAGTGAACAACAAAAACAAAGGAACTTGCCTTACCGTTCCAATACTTTTGGAGGGGACTGTAACTCTAATGAGGTATGCCTTTTTGAACTTTTATATTTTGTGAATTATAGACACATAAAACAAGTTTTCAGAAAAATAACACCACACAAAGATAAATACAAATCCAATAATCCAATATATGTAAATAACTCAATAACTACCCTATCAAAACACAAACTATTAGCTTATTTTACCCTAATGACTTCATACTAAATATAAACAATCCCAGCCTCAAGACAGTTCAATCTATAAACATTTTGTAAGTGCTATAAATGTATTATAATGGATGGTCAGTCTTTGATGAATAGCTGTCTCAATAAATTTTTGAGTACAAGACATTTTTACAGCCCAGTCCTTCTGTTTTATTTTCAGATGCAGGTGCAGGACAACGCTTTATTGTTGTTTCATCTGCTAATTTCTGCTTTCACCCTTACTTTAATGGTTTTAAGTGTAAACTTAGTATGAGGAACTTCAGAGACATTCTGCCTTTGGCATCATCTGCCTCCAGAACAAGCTTAACGACAAAAACTTTACAGATTTTCCCAGAATGCTTCTTGTTGGACACATCATTCTGTACTAAACTGGACATCCTTGTATACCTTAATGACTGTTTTATTTTTTAAACCTTTACAGCCTGAGTCCCCAACCTAAAATGCCTACTGCATTCATGAAACTCCATATAGATCATTCAATCTGCTAGTTTTATCCTAATTTTAAAGACTGAACCACAGAGAAATCAAGAAGCACCCGTTTTCACTTGGCTAGTACTGACTCTGCTGATTGCTACCTTACTGATAAACCTTCAATTTCTGTTCAGCCTCCAGATTTAGACAGACTTTCTGGTGATGTCTGTGACGTTTTAGTTATTTATTTTCGATGAAAAAAGTAATAGGTATGTGATCAGTTCTAGTACTATTTTAATAAAAATAGGTATTTCTATGCTGCAGCCTGCCGCAATATGCTCTTCCTTGCATGATCATGCTCTGCATACTCTATAAGAAACAATTATTTTCACAATGTTAAAACTCAGTGTTTCTTGCTCTTGGGCATGTTGGTTGTGCTTTGCTTTTGAATTTACTCTGTGTTTTATGGGAGCCAGTGTACCTGCAGTTAACTTGTTAGCTCACAATCTTGAGGATGTTGAGCTAATAAAACTGAGCCGTTTATGAAAACTGAGCCATTTATTATTTCTAGTTCTATTAGAAAATATTATTTCTACTTGTTCTCTAAACTCTTGAAATCAAGAGTTAAAAAGACAATGAATCATAGGCTTTGGTCACCATCAGCTGCTGCTGCTATTACTAGGCTGATACTTGGTTTGTTGATATTAAATTGCTTTGTCTCCCTAGCACAAAACATTTGTAAAATATTGGCAAAAAATTGTGTTGCACTGTCTTAAGCTGTCATGTTTTCTGGTAAATGTGATGGATTCCTCTTTAGGTACTGTCAGTCATAATCTGCCAGCAACACCCTGAATTCAGCATTGCATACTGAAAAGTGGGTATAAGTTCATATGATTTACGTTTGGGTTGATTGCTTTGTTTTCTGCCATAACAATGATCGAAACAGAGAATCTTCTTTTGACTGGACAGTTTCATGTCATAAAAGTGGGATTGATTTAAATTTCGAGCTCTCACATGTTATGTTCTTATTGTTTGATTTTGCAATGCATTATGCAATTGCAGTTTGTGTGACTCTCCTAGCAAGCTGTTTTAAAATGAATGTAATAACTGTTGGTTGATAAAAGCATCTGCAAACTTATTACAATCACTTAATTATGAACCCTTTTTCTGACACCTGCTTTATCTGATGTGTCCTTTGTCTCTACCATATTGTTTTTCGTGCAGCTGTCTGTGCCTAACAGTGTTGTGTTGCTGCCATTTTGTTGTTGTCATTGTAGAAGTTTCTCGCATGTTGAGATTCACTTTTTCCACTTTTTTTATTTACTGTTGTATTCATGTCTTCTGTCAGTGTTATTCACTTTATCCTACATTTACTTTTTCATCTTTGCCTCATCCACAATGAAAACCTTTTGTATTTTGTCAGACCTTTACCGTATATATGATTGTTATCTTAAAAGACTTGCCTTGGTATATTAATAACTAAATGAAATACAGCTCTACTGTATGTCTTTCTGGGTCTCAGGGGCTGGTTTCAGTCCTTACACTAACCAGTGTTCAAAGTTGAAAAGGTTTATTTTTATTTGTCATTTGCAATAACAAGTTATGGTAATGAAAGGCTTGGTTTTCCTACTCTCGACATTGCTGTTAAAAGTTAAAAAGTAACAGTAATTATAATATAAAAATAGGAAGATAACACAATCAATCAATAATAACACTATAAAAAACCCTGCCTCAATAATAATAACTATACAACTGTACAACCGTAGTGCAATGTAAAAGTGACATCTGTGCATGATATAATTGTCACGCCCCCACCTCCGTGAACGCGCAGAGGCGGCCGCTCACGTCGCTGAGCTGCCAGCGCGCACCTGCTCATCCTTCACACCTGTTCCCAATCTGCGATCACGCACCTGTCCCCACTCACCTCGTTTCCTACAGTATATCCACTGCTCTCTGTCATTCCGTCCCTGCCGGATTATTGTCGATTACTACATGCTCTTCCCTGCTGCCTTCGAGTCTTTGTTCAGTTTGGATCTACCGTGGACCGACTCGTTGCCTGTCTCTGACTTCTCTGCTTCAGTTTGGATCTACCTTGTACCGACTCGTTGCCTGTCCCTGACTTCTCTGCCTGCTCCCTACCTGTACCTCTGATGCCAGCCCGTGTGTCGACCATCTGCCCGTCCTTGATTTCTCTGCCTGTTCCTCGCCTGTACTTCTGCCGTCCGCCCGTGTACGACCTACTGCCTGTCCCCGACTATTCTGCCTGCCAACGGTCTGCGCCCCCGCCTCCTGTCTGAATATCGGTTTCCTGCCGGACTCCGATTGCCCTCTCTGTCTCTCCCTCGCTCTTCCTTTCCGCGATTGGGTCCCCACTCCCGTTCCTGACAATAATTGGCAGATGAGCATGATATAAAGTGACAGGTGTGCATGGGACGGAAGGGAAGAGGGGTTCTTGAATTGAGCTGCCTTATAGCCTTAGGAGAGAAACTGTCCCGTAGCCTATTTATACGTGAGAAACTGGATGTAAACAATCAGAAGAGTGAGGAAACACGATGATCAAAGTAGAAAAGAACCAGGATATTAACAGATGATCGAACACAACCTATAGTACGGGCATACATTTTTTTTCCCCACTTTTACTGGCCCAACGTTTGAATAAAAAAACACCCCTGGTAAAACGGAGCTACACAGTTTGTTGTTTTTGTATTTCCGTCTTCCATACAACAGTGAACACTGTATGCCTCCACAAGCCTTTTTTGACAGGGAGAACAGTCAGAGTCCTCCTAGTACGAGTTTGTGCATTCAACACAATCACAAGCCATGTTTCCCTACTTCTTTAAAAACCCATCGTACACAGGCCAGCTAGCAATCTGAAAAACTAATGAATAAAACATGTTGGTCTGCCTTATTGTACTTGATATTGCCTTAGGCTATTGGTTGTATCTTAACACTACTGTGACTTACTGTCATAACTTTGACTATTAAGAAAACAAAATTATTTTGAAAATCTGTAGTTACAGCTCTAAATAGAATGTTATGTGGTAGTTTACCAAGTGTTCCCTATTCTCTTCTAAGAGAAACATCATTCAAGATTACAATGTAACATCTTACTGGTGCTAAATTAAAATTGTAGCCCCTTTTGTGACATTGTTAAGACAAACTCAGAGACTATTTTGGCATTTTACTCAATGTTTGAAAAAAATGTCCTGCTGTATTTATAGACCATTCTGTAATTTTCATAAATATCTACATGAATGGCAACCATTCCAGTCCAGTGTCTGTAAAAATTCTGACAGAGGCTCACCTCATTTTACTCAATGAGGTATTGATTAGGTGTTTACCTAAACCAAATTTAATAAGGAAAAGTATAAAAACACTACTGTGGTCATCACTATCCCATTGCAATAGGACCTGCTGGATGGCAAAAATAGTGCAAGTAGTAACTCAAATAATAATACAAAAAATATATATTTGGCATGACAAAATTGTTGAAAATAAAAGCTTTGAGTGAGGAAAAGAAGGGTTCATTTCTGGCTTTAGTAGCAGAGGGATACTGTAAGCGTCAGGTTGCTTCCAACCTTAAAATTCTAAATCAAAGATGGCGGTTCATAAAAGCATGGTCAAACAACAGACATTGGGGAAAACAAAGCTACAGACTGCCACAGGGTAAAAGCAACTGTCCACTGACCGAGATGATCGTCAACTCATTCATCAATGAGATGCAAAAAAGAGCCATGCTGAAGTTTGCAAAAGACCATAAGGATTGGACTATAGAGGAATGGAGTTAGGTCATCGTCTCTGACAAGTCCAATTTTTAGCTTTGGCCAACACCTTTTTGTCTAATGGTTAGACAGAGACCAAGAGATGCCTACAAGCCACAGTGTCTCACACCCACCATGACATTTTGTGGAGGATCAGTCATGATCTGGAGGTACTTCCGCAAGGCTGGAATTGGGCGGATTTGTCTTTGTGAAGGATGCATGAATCAAGCCAAACACAAGGTTTTCCTGGAAGAACACCTGCTTCCTTCTGCTCTGACAATGTTCCCCAACTCTGAGAATTGTTTTTTTCCAACAGGACTATGCTCCGTGACACAGACAGGTCAGTCAAGGTGTAGATGGAGGACCACCAGATCAAGACCCTGTCATGGCCAGCCCAATCTCCAGTCCTGAACCCCCTGAAAACATCTGGAATTTGATCAAGAGGAAGATGGATGCTTACAAGCCATCTAACAAATCCAAGCTACTTGAATTTTTGTGCCAGGAGAGGCATAAATTCACCCATCAGCAATCTGACAGAGCATGCCACGACACATTAAAGCTGTGATTAAAAATCATTGTTATTCTACCACATATTTTTTTTTTCTTTTTTTTTCCTGTGCATTATTTGAGGTCTGAAAACAATGCATATTATTTTGGTTATTTTGACCAGTTGATTTCTATAAATAAATACTCCAAATAACAATACTTTTATTTGGAATTTTTTTGTAATTATGTCAGTAGTTTATAGAATGAAACAAACATTTTCATTTTACTGAAACGTATTCCTATGAATAGTAAAACGAGAGAATCTGATAATTTTGCGGTGGTCTCTTAATTTTTGCTGGATCATGTAAGCGGAGACATCCCAAGAAGAGCAAATGTGTTTTACTGATTGAGTGAGTGACTGACAGAGTTCCCCTTATTAAATAGCGTAGTGGTTAGAAAAGCGGGCCTGTAAACTATAGGGCCCGCGTTCGTATTTACTCACAGGCAAAGCAACATACACATAATGAATTATTCCGTATATACTGTGCTGGCTAAAACCTTCACTATCTACATTATATTAAGCCTGAAATAAAACAGTTTATGGTTATATTGCGACTGTTTCTGGGGGATTTTCAAAGCACAAATGAATTTTTTTTACAATTATTTTGCAGTGTGTTGTCTTGTTTTTGCCACACAAAAGCGCCATTAAAAAAATCACTGTTGGATTTGTGTGGAATAGTTTTTTGTGTGCCAGCGTTCCCATTTTTGTTGGAAACCCTTGTTTGTGTAAGGGTAATTTGTGGCCACAGCAATTTTTCAGCATGGTAATTGCACAATGACACGCATTGTCAGTCACATTGGCAGTTGAATGTCATTCCAATTTCACAGGTCAGACAGTAAAAAGGCCAGGTAGTAGTGTATTTAATGAGAATCATACCTAGTGCCGATTTGCAAACCTATAATTTTTTTTCTCCTGGTTAAAATATACAGGTATGTCATCCTTTCCTTAGGTCTCCATCTTACCCACTTTTCCACTCTCCTATTGTTCCTTTCGTTGTCTACTTTTACCTCCTTCTCTTCTATCTTCCCTTCTCTCATCCGCTTTCCAAGCAGTGTGCCGATTAATTAATAGCTGGCTAATTTAATTTCCCCAAAAGTAATAACTTGTTTAAGCATGAATAAAGACTGACAAGGCAAAGTTCTAATCTGCCCAAAGTTTAATTAGACTTGGCAAGGTTTTCACCGAAGCAGACAGGGTCAGAGGGAGAGATGGAGGCAGTGGAAACAGTGTCAGGGTAAAGAGGAATAAGCAGTGGGAGGAGGGAGGCTATGTAGCTATTCTGCAGCTCAACTAATAGAGCATGGTGTTTGCAGTGCTAAGGTTGTGGGTTCCATTCCCACAGGGGGCCAGTACAGAAATATATGCATTTGCTCTGGATAATATTGACTGAACTACAGTGCCTTGCAAAAGTATTCACCCCCTTGGCATTTTTCGTGTTTTTTTGCCTCACAACCTGGAATTAACATGGATTGTTTGAGGATTTGCATCATTAAATTTACAGAACATGCCCACAACGTTGAAGATGTTTTTATTTATTTATTGTGAAGCAAACAACAAATATAACAAAATAACAGAAAAAGTCAATGTGCATAACTATTCACCCCCTTAAAGTCAATACTTTGTAGAGCCACCTTTTGCAGCAATCACAGCTCCAAGTTGCTTTGGATAAGTCTCTATGAGCTTGTCACATCTTACCACTGGGATTTTTGCCCATTCCTCCTTGCAAAACTGCTCCAGCTCCTTCAAGTTGGATGGTTTGTGCATGTGAACTGCAATCTATAAGTCTGACCACAGATTTTCTGTTGGATTGATGTCTAGGCTTTGACTAGGCCACTACAACACATTTACATGTTTCCCCTTAAACCACTCAAGTGTTGCTTTAGCATTGTGTTTGGGGTCATTGTTGTGATGACAATTTCATCTATAGACACTCTTAAAGGTGTAAGAAGAGAGACAAAATTCTCTTGGCACAATTAGCAGTTTATTTGCAAATAGAGAGCTTACAGAATAATCATTTGAGGAGCCTCTAAAGGATAAATACATGAACAGCTCGTATTTATTATAGTTAAAAGGGGTGTGGCAAGATGCTACCCATCAATCTAAGGTCGCACAGATGGGTGGGTTATCCCCCCACCTTATCCTTCCTGCCATAAGGTTTACTGTTGTGTTTACCTAAAGGGACAACTGCCCCTACCTTCCCCCAACAATCACATTCCTAAGGAACAAAGGACATATACCCTTAATGGTTTAGCCAGTTGAGCAGATGGTCAGAGAACCTAATGATCCTCTGACATAATACAGATGTGTGTCACAACCAATGACCAGAATTACATGCTAGGTAATAGATAAGCAAACATGTCTCCAAAGTACATTAGTTAAGAAATTGCCACAACATTGTCCTGCTGGAACGTGAACCTCCGCCCTAGCCTCAAATCACACACAGATTGGTACAGGTTTTGCTCAAGAATATCCCTTTACCATCCATCTTTCCCTCAACTCTGTGTCCCGGCAGCTGAAAAACACCATGTTTCACTGTGGGGATGGTGCTCTTTGGGTGATGTGATTTGT
Source organism: Esox niger (assembly GCA_016801105.1). Lineage (NCBI taxonomy): Eukaryota > Metazoa > Chordata > Actinopteri > Esociformes > Esocidae > Esox > Esox niger. The sequence goes on along the minus strand of JACXGJ010013844.1, from coordinate 6,500 downwards.
TGGGTTTGCCCAGACATAGCATTTTCTTTGATGGCCGAAAAGTTAAATGTTAGTCTCATCAGACCAGAGCACCTTCCTCCATACATATTGGGAGTCTCCCGCATGCCTTTTTGCAAACACTAAAACCCGCCATATCGTTTTTTGCTGAAAGTAATGGCTTTCTTCTGGCCACTCTGCCATAATGCCCAACTCTATGTAGCGTACAGCTTATTGTCATCCTATGTTCAGATACTCCAGTCTCTGCTGTGGAACTCTGCATCTCCTCCAGGGTTACCTTTGGTCTCTGTGCTGCCTCTCTGATAAATGCCCTCCTTGACCGGTCCCTGAGTTTTGGTGGGAGGCAGTCTCTTTGGAGGTTCGCTGTTGTGCCATGTTCTTTCCATTTGGTTATGATAGATTTGATGGTGCTTCTGGGGATCATCAAACATTAGATTTTTTTTATTACCTAACCCTGACTTGCACTTCTCAACAACATTGTTCCTTATATGTTTGGAGACTTCCTTGGTCTTCATGGCAGTGTTTGGTTAGTGGTGCCTCTTGCATAAGTGTTGCAGCCTCTTGTGGACTTTCAAAAAAGGTGTGTATATATATGTGACACTTAGATTGCACACAGGTGGACATCATTTCACTACTTATGTGACTTCTGAAGGTGATTGGTTGCACCAGTGCCTTTTATGGGCTTCATAACAAAGGGGGTGAATACATATGCACATGCCAATTTTCAGTTTTTTATTTCTAAAAATAGTTTTATGTATATATTTTTCTAATTTCACTTCTCCAAGGGGGGTGAATACTTTTGCAAGGCACTGTCTATCTTAAATATAATATGTATGGAACCATAGAGTGATGTTGGCCAATATGTTATGTGACCCTGTGGGGGATGACACAGAGTGGGTTGGTTTATTCTTGATATTCTAAAAGTTTAATATAAAGGGTGCTGTTCTGATAGAGATCAATGGCAACTCATCTGCCTCCACTTACTCAGACATGCACACACATCTGTCAACCTGGACCATCTGGATGGGAGTTCCCCTGGCAGCATTAAGGCAAGGTAGTGGTTTATAATCAGTTGACTCAGAGTATTATGGGGAGTGCTGTGGCTGCATGTATTTTTTTTCTCTGAGGGAGATGTCAGTGCATACCAGAGACAAGAGTGGCATCAATCTAAATAAATGCACTGTCATCATGGACATTTAATGGTCATAGGTATAGCATACATGAGGCAAATCACTCAATGAAACTTTTATTTGCAGCTTACTGCTTGACACAGAAATAACGCATGTTCATCCAAATGTATGCTATCGTATAGTGAATGGGTTCTTAACATTGACTGCTACTTATATGGAAAGAGTAAGGCAATAATATGGGAGCAGTTGGACTGAATAAGCAGTGCCACTGCCATTGTGATTGCAGATTAATGCACCAATTTAAAAAAGAAACTTAATTGAACATTTTCTTACTCAGTACTGACAGGTTGCTGGCTACCTTATTCCCTCTTAAAACTTTAAAGCACATATTTGGACTTGGAAATAATTAAACAAATTATAATTATAATTTTTTTGAAGAATGGTGTCTTTATGTGCATTGAATTTCATTTATCTCATCAGTGACATAACGAGACAATGTGTGGAGAATGGGGAGGATAGGAAATATCTTGCTGCATGAGTGACGTTAGCATATCTCATAGAGACGCAAAGCCCAATATGTCTCCACTCTTTACTCTAGTCCAAAGCAGAAAATGTCAGATACTCATTGGGAAATTATTTCCATTTTATTACACTGACATCTTGCCGAGCAGCAACTGTGGAATCTAATTAGTTTGGAAAGAGAAGTGTGGAGGAATTAGAGGAGTGTGTATAGGGTTGGTGGGAGGTGAAGGCTGGAGAGGGTCTCAGGGGTTAACCAAACCTCTGGAGTGAAGATAAAGCCATTAGATGAAGCCACAAGAGGGACACTTAAAATGTCTCCATTTGTCTGTGTTAGAGTAAGTTTGTATGATTAAACGTTAACAGGTATTATCAGTATATACTTTTTTCTCACTTTATAAGACTTTATGTTATGTTTAGGGCCTAAAATAATGGTAATACTTAAGGTTGTGTGTGTGTGTGTGTATGTGTGTGTGTGTGTGTGTGTGAATGCATGCGTATGTTTGGCATTCCAATACTTTTGACCTATTCGAAGCACTTAGTATTTCTTGACTTTATCACAATGAAATTAATAACTTTCCAAAACGGATAACCTAAAAAAAAACATACAGATTACTTAAAGCCAGGTCTTATGCTATTTTTGATGATATGAGTTTAAAATGAGGACTGATGATCTGCATGCCAAATAATGAAAGGTCTTATTATCAAAGACTTTCTTGATCTTAGCTTCCCAATGCATACAAAGGACCTCCTCTTGCCCCACCCAACCATATCCTTGCAGTGCTCTGGCCAATTAGTGCTCAAGACCCAATTAAATTATGTTCTTGATTCGGAGCATCATGACACTCTGGCCTTTTACCAAACTATTTATTAAGTGCAGCTTGCTTGTGCTAAGGTCCTAAAAATAGGGGCATGACCTGATTGGCCATTTGTTTTTACTATTACACAGGTCTTACATATCTCGGGTGCAAGTAACTTCTATCCTGTTCCTGTTATACAGTACAAAAAAGTGAATAAGTTGTGATAGCTGAGAAAAATAAATGAGCCAACACCTCAGATTCGTTTTTAAAATTTCCTTTTTGGAATGTTAGCTCAAGCTTCAATAGACTCCGGACAATCAGGTATCTCTTGATACCTTGAATTTTGTTACTATACCCAAAAAGCATATATTGACAGATAAACTGTTTGTCAAGTCTCTTTATTTCATTCTTTTGTACTTTTGTCAAGTCAAAATAATTAATAATAGGCTAATAGTCATTTCTAAATATCCCATTTCAAATATGAGTCAAACATTTCCCCAAAACATTAATGGCTGTGTATGTAATAGCTACAAATAAACATCAAATTATTATAAACAAAGATTTTAATATAATCGCACTTTGTAGCTGTGCTTGGGCTTATCTATTTGATTTTAAAATAAAAATACATTAATACAAATTTGTATTACACAGAACAAAATGATAAATGCAACACTTTTGTTTTGCCCCCATTTATCATGAGCTGAACTCAATGATCTAAGAATTTGACTATTCACACAAAAGCCCTACTTCTCTCAAATATTGTTCACAAATCTGTCTAAATCTGTGTTGGTGAGCACTTCTCCTTTGTCGAGATAATCCATCCTCCTAACAGGTGTGGCATATCAAGATGCTGATCAGACAGCATGAGTATTGCACAGGTGTTCCTTAGGGTGGACACAATAAAAGGCCACTCGAAAATGTGCAGTTTCACTGTATTGGGAGGTTCCGGGGGGGTCCGAAAACAAGTCAGTATCTGGTGTGACCGCCTCACACAGTGCCACACATCTCCTTCGCACAGAGATGATCAGGTTGTGGCCTGTGGAATGTTGGTCCACTGATCTGCATGTGCAAAGTTGCTGGATATTGGCAGGACCTGGAACACGCTGAGAGAAATATTTGAGAGAAATAGGCCTTTTTTGTAAATAGAGAAAGTTTTAGATCTTTGAGTTCAGCTCATGAACAATTTGGGCAAAAGCAAAAGTGTTGTTTTTATAATTTTGTTCAGAGTCCTATAATGTCGAATGTTTACTACATTGGCCAAAAATAAATGTACCAAGACCACTGCCTAAGAATTGAACTGCAAATTGTAGATGTCAATGTTGCATATACGGCCTTGTGTAGGCTACGACGTCTGGCAGTATAGAACCCTGTGAAATTGTCATTGTTATAGAGTGCTTTGTGCACAGTCGTGGAGTAACTGATTTGTGGCTCTACCCACCACACGATCCCCTCAATGCATTAAAAGATGGAAGCTAATAACGAATGGTAATCAAAGGTGTCATAACAGATTGTTTATTATCTTTTCAAGTATTATTTATCAATTGATAAGGCACTTTGTCTTTGCAATAGCCTATATTAACTAAATGTATTTTTTATTGTATTTTAATATAGCCTATGAAAGACAATACATGTCAAATCGTATGACTTTAAAAAATATGAAATGCTGACTTCTTGAGTGAGCCAATAGATTGCTGGCCATCCTGATGATAACCTCCACCGGCAAAAGAACATCACTCATTGCCGTTGGTCTTGCTCAACATCCCGCTCAACATCACTCATCATCCACCCGCCCTGCTAAACATCCACTTGAGCGCTCTCCCTAACGAGGACGTTCCGGTGACCGTACTGGACCTCGCTAATACTGCCATCTGTCCTGCTAATAATCCACTTGAGGGCTCCCCCTAGCAAGGACGTCCATGTGACTGTGCTGGATGTCCACGTCGCTCTGAGGGATGTAGCTGCCTCCCTCCCTCCCTCATTTCTTTTTTTTTTCTAACCGGCCGGGGATATCTGCTTCACCTTCAACATTTCGGAGTGATATGCTGAAGCTGTTGCGGGAGTGTGTGGCTGTTGAATCTGGCGCCACGCTTAGTCACCTAACCAAAGCAAGCGAGCAAGCAAGTTTATTTATATAGCACAATTCATACATAGAAGCAATTTAATGTGCTTTACAGTGAAAATTGAAATAATGCAATGAAATCAGAAACAGTTTACACAGAGGTTATTCCTCTGATAGCACCAGAACTTTCATTACAATTGGTAAAATATAGCAGGATGTACATTTAATAACACAATAAATTAAGAAGAGAAATATAAAAACAGCATAAATAATAAAACATAGGATAATAGAACTGAGATAAAATATAAAACAGAAAGCTAGAAGAACTATAACACAGAATAATAAAATAGATATAGAATATAAAACAAATTAGCTAGAAAAAACTCTAAAACTAAACAGTGCTGTTATAAAAACAGGCTCACAGTGGGGTTGCGTTTGAGAGCTCAGTCATAGGCACGTGCAAAGAGTAGTGTTTTTAGCCTGGATTTAAAAATGGACACATTTGGTGAACGTCTAAGATCTTCTGGTAGTTTATTCCGGTTGTGTACAGTATAACTGCTAAACGCAGCTTCTCCATGTTTAGTTTGGACTCTGAGCTCTACCAGCTGACCTGAGTTCATGAATCTTAGAGCCCTGCTCGGTTTATATTCTTCAAACATATCAGAAATGTATTTGGGTCCTAAACCATTCAGAGATTTATAAACTAAAAGCACCACTTTAAAGTCTATTCTGTAACTGACCGGAAGCCAATGCAAAGATTTAAGAACCGGAGTGATGTGCTCTGTCCTCTTGGTCCTGGTTAACATTCTAGCAGCTGCATTCTGAATGAGCTGCAGCTGTTTTATAGTCTTTTTAGGGAGTCCAGTTAAGAGGCCATTACAGTAGTCAACCCTACTAGAGATAAAAGCCTGGATGAGCTTCTCTTGGTCTTTTTGGGACACCAGGCTTTTGATTCTAGATATATTTTTCAGATGGTAGAACGCTGTTTTGGTGACCGATTTGATATGACTGTTAAATGTGAGGTCCGAGTCTATCAGAACACCAAGATTACGGACTTGATCCTTGGTTTTAAGGGCCCGAGCATCCAAATCTTTCTTAATAATTGTTCTTTTATTTTTGTTGCCAAACACAATAACCTCAGTTTTATCTTGGTTTAATTGTAGACAATTTTGGTTCATCCTGGTATATATGTGCTCTATACATTGACACAGAGAGTCTATTGAGCTGTTGTCATACGGTTCGAGAGACATATATATTTGAGTATCTTCGGCATAGCAGTGGTAGTTAATGTTGTTGTTCTGTAGAAATTGGCCCAGAGGTAGCATATAGAGATTGAACAGAAGTGGTCCCAGAACTGATCCCTGTGGAACTCCGCATGTCATAGCCACCCTGTCAGATTCATGATTACCAATGGTGACAAAGAAACTCCGGCCATCTAGATAAGATCTGAACCACTCAAGGACTGCCCCAGAAAGTCCTACCCAATTTTCAAGCCTATCTATAAGTGTTCTATGATCTACAGTGTCAACGGCTGCACTGAGATCTAGAAGAACTAGAACAGTTATTTCATCTGAGTCAGTATTCAGCCGTATATCATTTAAGACTTTAATCAGGGCTGTTTCAGTACTGGGGTGTGGTCGGAAGCCTGACTGAAATTTGTCTAAGAGACCTCCTGAGGTCACAAAATCGGTGAGCTGATTGAATATAACCTTCTCAGTGATCTTTGCGATAAAAGGGAGATTAGAAACAGGTCTGTAGTTGTTCATTATAGATGCATCCAGTGATTTCTTTTTTAATAGGGGCTTAATGGCAGCTGTTTCTAGAGATGTTGGGAAAATGCCAGATTGCAGAGAGCTATTAACTATTTTCTGCAGGTCCATTGTTACTGAGTTCAAAATTGTTTTTAAAAAGTCTGATGGCAGTGTGTCGAGACAACATGTAGAAGCTTTAAGATGAAGAACTGTTTCTTCTAGGGATTTTTGATCAATTATAGTA
>JACXGJ010013843.1:0-15676 GCA_016801105.1 Esox niger | reverse complement strand
GTGTTGCAGTGTGCCGCAGGGTGTTGCAGTGTGCCGCAGGGTGTTGCAGTGTGCCGCAGTGTGTTGCAGTGCGCCGCAGGGGGTTGTAGTGTGCCGCAGTGTGTTGTAGTGAGCTGTAGTTCCCGTACCACTGTTGTGGGCCTCAAGCTGGGAGGTAGAGTTGACGGTGACCTTGCAAACAGGACAGTGGAGGTGTGGCTTGCTCCTCTTGGGGTCCTTGTCGTCTTCACCCCCCTCTGTGCTGGAGGTGTCCGGCTGACTGCCTGATTCAAGGGTGGTTCCAGGGGCCTCTGGACCCACCTCGAGGCCACTAGTGTCTGAGGCCCCACTCTCTGAGGCCTGGGAGGAGGGTGACACCTCTCCCTGAGGACCGGGAGACAAAGTGGCCAGCTCCACGGAGGACACCTCAGACACAGGGGTTAGCATCACCGAGATGCTGGGGCCAGGGCTTTGTTCCCGCTTTGCCACTGGTTCCAGCTCGGCAGGCAACAAGTCTGGTGGGGTGCAGGAGGAGAGGCGTTGGTCAGTCACCAAACATCTGCAGCGTGTTAAGGCACATACAGGCGCAAAGTTTACACTCAAACACAAAAGCAATTGGCAACTTTTTCCGATTAGCGGTTGTCATGGTCACACGGACTACTTCTCAACAGGGAACGCCGCGTAGACGCTTCTCCTTGCTCTTGTTGTTGACTTTTACTTGCGTCTTTTTTTCTCGTGTTTTCTGATTGGTTCAGAGCTGGCGTTTACCAACTAGCTATTCGATCTAAGGAAACGCTGAACGTTTGGCGCCAGCAGTTCATCAAAACACAGCATGAGGCGAGTTAGCCATCTGAGGTAAAACCAGCACCAAGCACTCTCGCAGGGTTTTCAATCGCTATAGTGTGACACGGCCTTCAGGGTTGAAGAGTAAAGGGGCTTTGAACAATATCTGGCACTGATCACTGCAGTACTTGACCCCTCCCTTCTTTTAACAGGTTCAGAGAAAAATACTTATTGCGCAATTCGATTTGGATGGCAATCCCTTTGTAACAGAAAATGCCATCAAATCATTTTAAATAATAATGAAAAAAAAACGGATTATTTTCATGTCTCCATCGGTTTGTGGCCCAGCAGATAAACTATCAACATTTGTTTTTAACCAGGAGGGACGGACTAGATTAAACCAGGGTAGATGAAATGTCTCTTTCTTCATTTAAATATCAACTAAAGGTCCCAGGGCACAGTCAATATAAACAAACACATTGATCTAGGCCTGGCCAATAAGTCAGTGGAGATCCATTCCACACCCACATCGCTCCCCGAAAGGAATCACACACTTTCAGTATTTCCCCATATCTACACTCTGAATGTCTACCTTATATTATCTTCAGGATGAATCTGCACACCACCCTCTCAAACACCCTCTACGATCCTACTGGGAGCATTGATTTTTCTCTTCCATGGCCCAGAGGGAATTCATCATTGAGATAACGCCCATCCTTTCTCCATTCTCCTTCCAGAGAAGAAGTAACCCTATAAGACACACCACCTCCCCCCTTGTAATGAGAGATTGACCCTAGAGATTCAGTTACAATGGATACTGGCCTATAGATTTAGCAGGAGGCCCAGAGAAGACCGTGATGCCTCTCTGAATCAATCCCTCTGAAGCAAGGGACCGGAAAAGCCCAAGAAGGAATGTATTTTGATCAGGTATCGTATCTCTGTTCCCATTGGAAGACTGACTCAGTAGGACATTTCATTGAGTTATCTGTGGAATTAGTGCACAGCACCCAGTCAAAGAGTATCTAGCACCATAGAACCTAGAAGAATATAACTTGCAGTATAGCACTGAGCAGCATAGGGCCTAACAGCACAGGATCGGTTCTGGCCAGTCCCTGAATAGGAAATGGTGTTTTAAGGACCAGTAGAGGGCTCTTTTCCCTCTGGGCTAAAGATCAATTTCTAAAGCCCCAGGACAGTGAATAAGAAATTGCCTTGAGTAGGGTGATGTATTTTGGATGGTATGTTAAATGGATGTCCTGACTCTGTCACTAAAGATCCTATGGCAAATCCAAAAGAAAGGGTTTTAACCCTGGCAACTATTTCCATTCGCTCATCATGGCCAACTATTCACCCTCGGTTTCCAATTGGCTCATTCATCAGTGTGACACACTGCTGTCAAATACCACCAATAATGTGCTGAAATACAGCTTAGCTTTGAAACAGCCCATTGTTTATAAAGGAAACAGAACACACCAGAACTCCACGGTTTATAAAGGAAACAGAACACACCAGAACTCCACGGTTTATAAAGGAAACAGAACACACCAGAACTCCACGGTTTATAAAGGAAACAGAACACACCAGAACTCCACGGTTTATAAAGGTAACAGAACACACCAGAACTCCACCGTTTATAAAGGAAACAGAACACACCAGAACTCCACTGTTTATAAAGGAAACAGAACACACCGCCCCTAGAACTCAACCGTTGATAAAGGAAACAGAACACACCGCCTCTAGAACTCCACCGTTTATAAAGGAAACAGAACACAGCACCCCTAGAACTCCACTGTTGATAAAGGAAACAGAACACACCACCCCTAGAACTCCACCGTTGATAAAGGAAACAGAACACACCGCCTCTAGAACTCCACCGTTTATAAAGGAAACAGAACACACCACCCCTAGAACTCCACCGTTTATAAAGGAAACAGAACACACCGCCCCTAGAAATCCACTGTTTCAACATCCACGGCGGTGACTTGGCAAACTGGCCCGACATCTTTAAGGATTCCCTTAGGACAACACCTTTTGTCAGTCAGTGTCCTCCTCACTCAAATGTCTCCCGACTGACTGGCTGACTGACTGGGTGAGCGACTGACAGCAGTCACTGTCAACCGAGCGTCAGCCTGTCAGTTCCTAAGGCGAGAACCCTGGTGGTTAAGAAGCCCAGACTGTCTGAGCCGTGGAGGGCTAGAAATCCCTCTCCTGCAAAGTATTGATGTTTAGATCGATGTCTTGTCGCGAGTCATTAGTTTATTTTTTCCATGACAGGCATTTTATCAAAGGCAAAACAATCCAATTAAATCCAATGTAGGACTCAGATTATAAACGGGTGCAGTATCTGAATGGACTGAGAGCCAGAGAGTATTGACTACATGACAACGCTGAATACTGTCATGGAGATAGTGGCTACATTAATATTCAGATTAGAAGACAACTGAACAAGCTCCCACACTGAAGGAGGGACACTGGGAGCTCACAACCACCTCGGTTTTACCAGCAGCGTCTACACACACGCACAGACACACACACACAGATACCGCACACACCAGCTAGCCTAGAAGTACTGTTCTGCCACACTCTTAAAAGGTTCCTGTGAGAGATTTCAATCGTATTTCTACTTACAGAATGCATGTTTAAGTGCAGAAATAACCTACATTTACATATTGTTAGCTTAGCAAAATTGCTTTTAAAAGGTAGCCAGTACCTCTTAAAAGCTGAGAGAATTAGCACTTTGATGTATATGCATGTAAAGTACAGTGTATGTAACTATAACATCAAAAAGTTTAGGTTTGAAATGCAAACATTAGTTGTAAAGAGGTCTATTTCCTTGTTTCTGAGTAGCTGGCTAAGTTGGCTAAGTGAACAAAACACAATGTGCTAAGGTAAGCTAAAGTCAACAGTCTCCAAACTGCATGCAGGAACATAAAATTATCCCCGGGTTCACCTGACTTTAGCAGAGTACGTCAGAAAATGATCTAAATCTAAAAATCTTGCAGTAGTCAAATCTTTTAAAGAAACGTGCCACTTCCTCGAGGGAAATCCATGCTATAATCAATCATTGCAAAAGCATTCTAGCCATGTTCCCATTTGAGACGGCATCAACAGAGTCAATCAAACACTGAAGTGATTGATGGTTTTCATTGACGATGCCAGCCGGTCCATGTCTCTAGTCGCCATAGGCCATTTTTCTCTCACTCTTGCTCTCTCTCATTCACTCCCTCTGATCCGTATATCTGATATGGTCATCTTGCTCCCTGTATCTTTCTGTGTCAGTAATACCTTTTATTGTTGGAGGTGTGTACAGTAGTACTGATGCATGTTGACTAGGATATGGGAAACTTTTCCCACCACTACTGACAACCTCCTGCAACTACCCAGTGTCTTCAACTACCCAGTGTCTTCAACTACCCTGTGTCCTTAACTACCCAGTGTCTTCAACTACCACGTGTCTTCAACTACCCAGTGTCTTCAACTACCCTGTGTCTTCAACTACCCAGTGTCTTCAACTACCCAGTGTCTTCAACTACCACGTGTCTTCAACTACCCAGTGTCTTCAACTACCCAGTGTCTTCAACTACCCAGTGTCTTCAACTACCCAGTGTTTTCAACTACCCGGTGTCTTCAACTACCCGGTGTCTTCAACTACCCAGTGTCTTCAACTACCACGTGTCTTCAACTACCCAGTGTCATCAACTACCCAGTGTCATCAACTACCCAGTGTCTTAAAAGAGCTTACAATAGTTTTTAACCCCTCCACCTGTATGCGTTTAAGGTGCTTTACATGATCTGGGGTAAAATACACCTGTCGCTGGGAGCTCCTACAGTTGGGTTGTACAATTCTTAGCAAAAATCACATCATGGAGATGAAGCAACATTCAAAGCATTTCCAGGACAAGGTCCTTTAAAAGCACCAATCAAGTGTAGGATATAAAAACAATTCCAACAGAGTGAACATCCCCTGTAGCCCAGTAAAGTCCATTATTAAGAAATTGATTAAATATGGCAACTGTGAATCCAGCTAGAACAGGAAAGAATTGAGTCTCCCCAGAACAGGGGACCTAGGCAGCAGGGGTGAATACTTTAGACAGGAACTGTATAACTCCAGGAACTGCTTCTCTAATTTCTAGCTCCTAAGAAATAACAAGACAACAGATGCATTTTTCACTTTAAACCAAACAAATTACATAATGCTCAGGACAACTTCATACAACATCCAAAGATGGATTTAGTGGAATGACACCAGACGACAATGTTGGTAAGAGAATAATGGAAACACTCTGTTTTTATGATACCCCAGAAACGCTTTATATCTGAAGTGAAGATTTCTGCAGGAAGAATGGGGGATTAGCAGAAACCACTTATACTATGGACAGAGACAAACCGACATACAACAGAGTACAACCGGTTCAAAGGAGTATAACTCAGGAAAGTACAACAGAGTATAACTCAGGACAGAGCAGAGTATACAGGATTGTACAGAAATGTTCTCTGCTTTACTGTGCCATATTCTGTTCCGCAGTGTTTCAGTCTCTGTACAGTATCCAAACTTGTGAAACACACATCAAGTGCAGACATGATTAAATCCAACCATGGACAGGTCCTCCACGGTAGAGAACGTACGCGTTAAGGCCTGGCTGACCCTCGCAGGGCTGAGTCTGATGACAGACTGAACTGAGTGTTAGTTTGGAGAGTTCTCCCATTACAGGTCAATGTTGTAGAGAGAGACAGAAATGGCTCCATCTGCTGCCTTACCATTTCACATCAGCCCAATCACACAATTCTGCTCATTAAAGAACGTACCCGCTCGCAAAATTGCTTTGGAACTGTAAAATGATTCGCAACATAAAAAAACAAGCCGCAGCTTATCTAATTTCACATTCCACCCCCTCTCTTTCCATCTCTCTCTCTCTCTCTCGCTCTCTCTCTCTCTCTCTCTCTCGTGCGCTTTCATTTCATCTTATCTCTCATTTTCGACTCATCATATCTGTCCGTCCCTGCCGCTGCGTACCCCCCTTTCAGACTTCGCTCTGCGACGACAGAATATTAAAATGAGATTTGATGAGAGAAGGCGTTATCAGACTCCCTTGGCAGCCTTTGTCCAGTTTCTCCTTTCTGAGAGAATCAGCCAGCCAGCCAGCCAGGCAGTCAGTCCGTGCGAGGAGGTACAGTTTAGTTTCTCCTCCACCTCACACCTTTACCCCACCATGACATCTCCCTATCTCTCAACGCTAATATTCCCTCAAGCAACAGAAAGGAAGCAGTTTGAAATCCATTGTCTGGGGGTAATCCTTGTCAGGTCGGAGTGGTGGAGGAGGGTAGAGGGGGGAGGAACAGACTTGAGGAGGAAAAGGGCTGTAGCGGATAGATCCTAACGCCCGCAGATGGATGAACAGGGCTTCTCAACTTGGATGGGATCACTCGTGTTAGCTAATTGGGTCTATCCACCGATTTCATTATGAGAATACTGGCACAAGTACATCTGTTGGTACTGCTGCTGCGGTCACATTACTTCAGTACATTTCGTTGTACTGTACTTGTGCCGTTCAGTGACAATAAAGTTGAATCGAATCTACTAGTCCTCTACACTGTCGGCCTGTTGAGGCTATAAACATACAGCCGGAGGCGGGTCTTTCTCCCATAGGGCTGTAAAGATTTCAAGTCTTTACAGACGCATCACTTCAGCACTGTCTAAGATTATGAGTAGCTTGGGGTCTGTGTTCCGCTGGGAGGACTAGGTTCACTCTTAATTCTATGCCATGGTACCTTTGGATCTACGGAATGCTTCCTCTAATTTCTCTGTTGTCCTGTCTTATCTCAGGAGGATTCGAGATCCACGGCTGTTTGTGTCCAGACATCCACCTGGTTGTGCAGCTAAACTGGATTCTGCCAAAAAACTCTGGATGCCACCCAACTGCATTCATTGACCCGCTGGTCATCTGAACAGGCAACAACATTAGCGTGGCCAGAAAAAGGTCATGTTCTCTTATGGTCTTCACCCGGCACAGCCAGAAGAGGACTGGACACCCTTGTCCTTTCTACGTTTCTTCTCAGGTTCCAAAGCTCTTGGGAGATTTTCCAAGCCACTGTGCATCAAGTCCAAGAAAAGCATGGGAGTTGAAGAGGAGAGTTCCCAAGCAATAACCAAGGACTAAGAAGGTTCTGGAGTTTCTCTAAGGACTCAAATCACTTCCTGTGTGTTCCCCCACTTCATCCAATTATATAGGCGATGACAAACTAGTAAAGGCTGGGGTGCCAATAAACTGTGTTTTTGTACTCAGAATAAAGAGACATTGCATATAATCAGTTGTGTGTAACCAACAGTATGGTTGTGTCCAAGATGGCAAACAATCAGCATCCCATTTTGTACACTACTTTTGAAAAGTGCACTGCATAAAAATTATGGAGTCATTTAGGGCCACATTTTATATAGATGTGCTGCTCATTCCATGACATCACAGAGCTCAAAAGGAAGTCCTCTACAGGGACCCCTGCTATACAGGAAGTCCTCTACAGGGACCCATGCTATACAGGAAGTCCTCTACTGGGACCCGTGCTATACAGTAGGTCCTCTACAGGGACCCCTACTATACAGGAAGTCCTCTACTGGGACCAGTGCTACACAGGAAGTCCTCTACAGAGGCCAGTCCTATACAGGAGGTCCTCTATTGGGACCAGTGCTACACAGGAAGTCCTCTACTGAGGCCAATGCAACACAGAAAGTCCTCTACAGGGACCAGTGCTACACAGGAAGTCCTCTACAGGGACCAGTTCTATATAGGAAGTCCTCTACAAGGACCAGTGCTATACAGGAAGTCCTCTACAGGGTCCAGTGCTATACAGGAAGTCCTCTACAGGGACCAGTGCTATACAGGAAGTCCTCTACAGGGACCAGGCCTTTGTCTAGCAGCAGGGTATATAAAGCCCAGAGGTGCAGGGAGGGGAAATTGAGAGAAGTCCGTAACCGGGCAGCACTTGGCTCGATCTGCCCACAATACAAGCCCCAGTTGGGGGTCCTATGGGAAGACAGAGGTTACGCTTGGATGTTATCTTGTCATACCCCTCATGTCCTGATCACAGTGTCTGTGAGGGATGGGCTCTCCTGGTGTTAGACTTGAACAGCAAACATGACATACTAACGCAGAGGGAGAAGAGGGGAAGGGAGGGATAGAGAGGGAAACGGAGGGAGGTAAAGGGAGAGGGTGGGGAGGAGGAAGGAGAAGGATTAGACAGAGGTAATAATGAGAAATGAGCAGTGAAGAAGAGAGAGTGATGCAGGGGAAGGAATAACAGGGGAGGGATGGACGGATGGAAGAGGTGGATGGATGTGGAGGATGAATAGATGAATGGACGGTTAGAAGGGGAAATTAATGGATGGATGGATGGAGGAGGATGAATAGATAGATGGGGGACGATGAAGAAATGAATGAATGGAGAAAGATGGATGGAGGATGCAAAGACAGGGGGAAAATGTCAGGATAGATTATGGATGGGAATGTGATGAAGGGACAAGGGAGGGAAAGTGGGCAGGTGGAGTGGTGGTAGGACAGAAGGAGAGGAGAGCGAGGGATGAAGAAAGATATGAAACTATAAAAACAGCAAAGAAAAATAATGAGAAATAAACGGTATAGAAAGAAGACAAACAGGCGTCTGATTCATTTCCACACCTCCATCAATGAACTTACTGGGTGTCTCCACCAGGCCCGCCTCCATGAGCACGGGGAGGGTCTCCGTGGGGGGTGGGGCAGCCTTAGTCCTCTCTCGGTCCCGTTCTCTGTCTCGATCCCTGTCCCGGCTCACGGACGAGGCCTCCCCAAGCCGACGCTGGCGGTTCTTCTGGGCCTCCATGGCTTTCAGCTTGCGGGCGTGTTTGTGCCCCTTGTAATGCGCCTCGGCCTGGTTCTGGACGGGACAACACAGCGAGCAGAAACATGGCGGGAGGCTTAGCCAAAACAAAGACATTGGTCCACACACATCCCCTAAACAATCCCAAATAAGAACGCTCCGTCAGACTCTAGTACAGAGCTTGTTTACTGCTTGTTTCAACTGACTTGGGCTGTGATTGGTGATATCTCACTTGGTTATCTTAAGGTGAATGCACTAACTGTGAAGTTGCTCTGAAAAAACGCCTCAGCTAAATGACTAAAATGCAAATGTGTGGTATAATGTCTGCAAAAGTAGAGATTAAATGTCTGTCTCTACACTTAATACACACATCCATGCACGCACCAACACACACACACACACACACACACAAACGCACACAACCATCTCTCCAGCTGCCTGTGTGGTGCGAGTCTGTTCCTACCTGATAAGAGCAGGGCCACAGTTGGAGGCCAGAGGTATAATTGCATGTGTAAGGAACCCATCTCTACAACCAGACTATTAACTAGGTATCGTGAGACAGACGCCGCAAATCACATGCCCATACGCATAACAACACACTACACGCAGCTACATTGGCAACTCACCAATGCACTGATCACATGACCAGGAGCAGACACACAAACACATTCACACACACATTCTGACACATTCTCAGACACACTCAAAAGCCAAGAACGCAGACGTTGTTCTCGTACATACTCTACTGCTGACATACAGCCTGCACCCCGTTTCACCTTCACATTGCAATGATCCTCACGACTCAGCTCAGTCCACCAGCAAAGTCAGTGATGTTGGAGCAAAAAGACCTAGCAGAAAAATCCATGAAACGGTCTCTCATTAACAGCTAGAGAGGCTATGATCGGAGCCTCCTTGTCATGTTGTTTTGGAGTAACACCTCCCGTGGCTGGCTGGAATCTTTTGCTTGAAATAATTATTCCATAAGCACTGCACGAATATGTTGGGACACATCTATAACCGTAAGTCATACTTAATGAAGGATTCATAAACATGCCATAACGTTGTGACATAAATGCCTTTATAAAGGGTGGCATGAGCACTGCTTAGTAAATCCTTTTTAAACCATTCACCTGGGGCTTCACAAGGTATTTATAACCTTTTCAGACAATGCCAGGGTAGGTTTTCACTCCTGGGAACACCCACTGAAATGTGGGTTTTAGAAAACCACAATTGTAATTTTGAAGAAAACAAACCAACTACAGCCCTGTGCAAAAGTGTTATACAGCTGAAAGTTCAACTAAAGTCATTCATTTGGATTGTAAGTCTTTCATTGTAAAAATAATAATAATTTGTATTCATGTATTTACACATCTATATTTATTTTCCTACCCAAACAAATGGCCTTAATTTGACTTTCAGGTGCCAAAGACTTTTGCACAGGACTGTATGGCTGTATGTTTTAGCAATAAGGCCAAAGAGGATGGTAAATGTCCTCCCGTGGCCCAGGCTGTCCTCAGGCACCAGACATCCACATGCTGATAACACACCATTGACTACCAATCATAACAGCTCTCAACATCAGGAAAAACACACATTTTAATGCAACACACGTTTAAGATCGATTTAATGTCAGCCGTGTTAAGCGATGGTCTTCCATCGATCAGCCATAACTTTATGACCACCTGCCTCACATTGTGTAGGTCCCCCTATTGCAGCTGAAACAGCCCTGACCCGTTGAGGCGTGGACTCCACTAGACACCTGAAAGGTGTGCTGTGGTATCGGGCACCGAGACGTTAGCAGCAGCTCTGAACTGGATTGAGATCTGGGGAATTTGGAGGCCAAGTCAACACCATGAACTCATTGGTGTGATCCTCAAACCAGTAAGCGTTATCCTGCTGAAAGAGGCCAGTGCCATCAAGAAATACCGTTGCCATGAAAAGGTGCACATGGTCTGCAACAATGCTTCAGTAGGTGGTATGTGTGAAAGTAACATCACATGAATGGCAGGACCCAAGGTTTCCCAGCAGAACATGGCCCAAAGAATCAAACTTCCCATAGTGCATCCTGGTGCCATGTGTTCTCCAGGTAAGGGATGCACACGCACCCAGCCATCCACGTGATGTAAAAGAAAACGTGTTTCTTCCGACCAGGGCACCTTCTTTCATTGCTCCGTGGTCCAGTTCTGATTCTCACGTGTCCATTGTAGGCACTTTCGTCAGTATACAGGGGTCAGCATGGGCCCCCTGACTGGTCTGTGGCTACGCAGCCCCACAGACAACAAACTGTGATGCACTGTGTGTTCTGACATCTTTCTATCAGTACCAGCATGAACTTTCTCAGCAATTTGAGTTACAGTAGCTCATCTGTTGGATCGGACCACACGGGCCAGCCTTCGCTCTCCATGTGCATCAATGAGCCTTGGACCCCCATGACCCTGTCGCCGGTTCACCGCTTTTCCTTCCTTGGACCACTTTTGATAAGTACTGGCCACTGCAGACCGGGAACACCCCACAAGAGATGCAGTTTTGGAGATGCTTTGATCCAGTCGTCTAGCCATCACAATTTGGACCATGTCAAAGTTGCTCACATCCCATTTGAGGACAGAATGTTCACTTGCTTCCTGATATTTCCCATCCACTGACAGGTGCCATGATAACAAGACTATCAGTGTTATTTACCTCACCTGTCAGTGGTCATTATGCTATGGCTGATCAGTGTACACGGTCATGTGTGATGTCGTGTAAGTGGCATGTATATGAAGGGTCAGCTTCGTCGATATTATTTCAAATAATTTAAGTGACTACTATCTAGCAATATCTGTCTAACACTAGATAGTTAGCAAATGCTGTACAGGCCATCATAATTACTTGCAAGAATGCTGGAGTCAGCCAGCTATGTATGTAACTATTAGATACAACTTTGTATAAAAACATCCACTGAAACTAGACCCAACCAATTGTGTTTTACATGGTTAGGCTACCTTAACTCCAAAGTCTTAAACATTTTCAAAGAAAACAAGCTGGAAAGCAGACCAGATATATTTCTGTAAATTAATTTTTGAGTTATTATTTATATACAAAAAGTGTGAGGAAAACATGGAGATTTATTTTCCTGAATTTGGAAAAGCACTAAAATATATAAAACCCTCTAAAGTGGTTGTTTTCATGCAGTACGTGACAAACTGGTCGTCCTGCAGCTTCGTGTTTTTAGGAGCATTCAGGTCGAGTCGAATATTGGCTGTGCACACAGCAGAAAAACCATGGGGTCTTCCTGGAAACATTTCAGAGTAATATGATATATTTAAACAATAAGGCAAGCGAGTAGAGCGTCATAACACAGCGAAGAGCTGTACTTAGGCACTACGCTTCTTCGAGTGCCTGGATACATTAGTCAACAATAGACTACAAGAATAATCGTGTCTCTTCTAACACCACTGCTAACTTGTTTACAATACCAAAGGTTCCTCAAGGTTGTGTGGTTAACAGCCACCATACCACACCTTCGGGCTATTCATACACATGAAGTAATGCGGAGTGCCTGCTTAGAGCCCTATGGGCAAAATACCACAAATCCCGAGGTATTTTAAACTAGTTACCACTGATATTAGAGGATTTACAATACGTGATTGATCATACTCATGGTGTATGGTCTGATTCATAAAGTATTTAGCAGAGAATATTTTCCAAAGCAATTTGCAATTGTGAGTGCAGACATTAGAATGTGGTGGTCCAGGGAATGAACCCCACAAACCTGAGCATGTAATCAGTGCCGCAGCTTGGAAAGGCCCGCCAAATTCTACAGTACATTGTAAAGACTCAATTCAATATGATTTATGAGGCCTTTATGAAGCAGTGCCTTTTGAATGGTGGAAAAAGCACAGCTTCATAAAGGCTTCATAAATCAGCAGATTATGTTACATTTTACATTAGTGTTTATGTCACACAGTTATGTCGTGTTAATGAACCCATTATAAGCTCTTTGAAATTGCTTTGTAATACATTCATGTATTGCTCCTGAAGAAGCATTTATAAGGTCAACCAAACGAGCTTTACATGCACCCACAAATTCTCTCTCTCACACACACACACACACACACACACACACACACACACACACACACACACACACACACACTGCTTCCATTAAGACCATACAGCAAGACAAATGCTAAGCTCATCATTTATCAGTTGAACTCATCAACACAAGAAGATGCATTGGTCACTGTGTGTGCGCGTGTGTCTCCTGCCCTGACATTATCTCCTAATAATGACCTCACAACTCTCATCTCAGTACAGCTCCTCTTTAGAATTCTTTGAATTTCCTCTCATGCCATATAAATGCAAATTAGTCATAAAATAACTCAAGCTGCAAATAAACCCGAAATGAATTGAATTTACGGGGAAGGAATGAGAATGAAGAGAAAGACTGGGCCCTCCTTTGTAGGCACCTGAGTTGGAGAGGTGTGGAAGTGACTCACTCCGTTCAATTAGGCGTCTCTCACACACTGAGACCTTCTCATTAGAATGAATGCGACACGCTGATGCCCCATCTGGGTTTGAGCCTCTGCCTTTCCAGTAACCGTACCACACTACACGCGTCCCATGGCCCACTGGAGTTTACCATGGAGTCTGTGTCGTATTAGAAGGCCCTGCCATGGACTGTTAAACCTATTTCTGCAAAATGTGAAGGAACTTAATGGCAGCGATTGGCGAGCGAGCCACTGTATTCCTTTTATAATACTGCAGCCGTAATCCATTTTATGGTAATCAACTTTACGATACCAACCATGTTACTGCCATTTACAGTATATTACTGGAATTACTCAGAAGATTACCCAGTAGGAACTGAGATTTTGGTCCCTTATGGGCAGATTTGTAACTAACTAATAATTACTGAAAATGTGGATGCAGTTAATTATTTGTCTTTAAAATAACTGTATGTACAGTGGGATATCTGATATATATATATATATATGTATATATATATATATGTATCTATTTCAATACAACACTGTGATATCAACAATAAGTTATGGCATGATTACACTAAATTCTCTGAATAATTTCTACAGTATACTATAATTATAATGGATTGTAGAAAGACGGCTGGCTGCCTGGCATTTGTAGACAACAAATATTGATTAATAGGTGTTTATATCCTTGGCACTTTGAGAAGCCAGGACCAACATTTCAAAATGATTATAGGGCAAAACAGATTAAATGGACTTAGGTAAATATTCAACCAACATTCCTATATTAATATATGTAAGCTTATCTTTGTGGTTGTTCAGTTGGATCTTACACTCAAAGTAACAAGAAATTGAACCATAATTTCAGGTAAAACCGTTTAAAGCTTTTTAATAGTTTTTCTATTTTTTATCATAAATACATAATGTTCTCAAAACGTGTTAATGAGTGAGACAGTCTAAAACAACAGAACCACCCACTAGTCATCAGAAGTTTTTTAGCGCTGAACGACAGTAATTTACTGACAGCAACTGTCCGAAAATGTACCGTGTAGAGTTGATGACAATGGTTTGTAGAGTTCTTCAGTTTTACGAATGCTGTTGCATACTACTGCAGAGTTCATACAGTACCATACTGGTGACAGACACCATAAGTAACTGATCCAATTCTAGACAATCCAGTGTGTACCTCACAGATACAATTAAGCAATTAGGCATGAGGGGGTGTAGTATATGGCCAATATATTATGGCTAAGAGCTTTTCATAGACATGTGGTTCATTGGAGGTATATTGGCAATTTATCTGAAACCCCTGAGATGTCTTATTGCTATTACTAACTGGTTACCAATGCAGTAAAGAGATTGTCATACCTGTGGAATACATTCTCATATACCATGGCTATCAGCCAATCAGAATTCAGGTTTCAAACCACCAGTTTTATGACAAGTAATAAAACATCCTCCCCCTTTAATGTAATGCTTTAAATGTAACTGGGTGTACTGGTCACCATTATGACTGGACCCAGCGGCACAAAGCAGGAAGCTAAGGCAAGAAGTGTTCCCATCAGTCTGTTCTTGAATTATTAAAACCCTGTATCAGGCGAGATGGCTATATATACAAGCTCAGCAGCCATCATTGTGTAAACATTATTTGGACTGTAATATTTCACCATGTTATCTGACTGATCTGCCTTGTGAGATTAGAGCAATGTGACAAATCAGCGATGCTCTCCCTCTGCTTCTGTCAATTCTCCAATCCAACTCTGGGCAGATTACTAGGAGACACGCTGACAAGAGGAGACACCGCGACTGGCAAAGGGAGAATTAGCATGGTGCTCTCAAATGAACAATGCTCACAGAAACAGACTGCCGCTTCTGGAACGAAAACCGCCAGAGACGTTTAAGATTTTTTAATGATTATTATAACAAACAGTAAGTTCTTTAAGTGTTCATTTTATTTGTACAAGAAATCAACATCTCAAAGTATTTATCTAGTAAACAAATGCTAATATGTCCAGACATACTGTATATTGTTTTCCTCCATTGTGCTATCCAGTTAATTTACAGTTTGACTGAGAAAATCTGTCTCCTTCCGTTTATAGGCTGTTCTAAGATTAGAGTGCTCCACACACTGTCGTCTCTACACCCTCCCTCACCTTCCCTTCTGCCCTCCCCTTTCCTCCCCTCTGCCTGTTTCTCCCGTTAACCTCCGCCCCTCCTCTTCTCTGCCTTACTTTCCTTCTCAGACTTGTCTCACTCTCTTTTGTGTTTCTGCTCTTTGAAGATTAACTCTAAAGGGAATCTGTGTGGAATTGTATTGGTGTGTGGAATTGTATTGGTGTGTGGAATTGTAGTGGTAAATGGCATTGTATTTGTGTGTGAATTGTACGTGTGTGCCTGTGTGTGTGTGTGTGTGTGTTTGCGTGTGTGTGTGTGAGAGAAACATGAATTAAAATGGCATTTGCCCAACTGTCTGTGTGTACCTTAAGACCACTCTATTCCACTCTATTTTGTGTGAGTGTGTGTGTGTGTGTGTGTGTGTGTGGGTTTGTGTGTGTGTATGTGTGTGTGTGTGTGTGTGTGTGTGTGTGTGTGTGTGT
>JACXGJ010013842.1:0-15672 GCA_016801105.1 Esox niger | reverse complement strand
CTCAGGGACAGGATGGTTAGACTCAGGGACAGGATGGTTAGGCTCAGGGACAGAATGGTTAGGTTCAGGGACAGGATGGTTAGACTCAGGATGTAGTGATCAAAAGACTAAATATTGCTAATAATATGTGTAGTTATGCCGTAGTCGAACTTCTGCATGCCAATTTCCCTATATAGCACTGTGGCTGTGCAATAAAATTGAAAGAATGAATCAGTAACATGTATATCTTCACCAAAGATCTGGTGTTGAACTAATCAGTGCAGATCTCTGCTGCCACCAGGGTGTGTGAAGGCGGAGGAGGACCCAGACGAAGTGAAGCAAGGGATAGTCCAGGGCTTCCTGGCCATCGACAGCCACATGCAAAACCTGATGCGCCAGGAATGCTGGGAGCGCAGCGGCTCAACGGCAGCCGTGGTCATGCTCTCGCCACGGTACATCTACTTCGTCAACTGCGGCGACTCACGGACACTCCTCTGCCGTGACAGCCAGGTCATCTTCTACACGGAGGACCACAAACCCTTCAACCCGCGAGAGAAGGAACGGATCCAGAACGCGGGGGGCTCTGTGACCCAACACAGGGTGAATGGCTCCCTGGCCGTGTCCAGATCCCTGGGGGACTTTGACTTCAAGGAGGTCGATTGGAGGTCCCAGACCGAGCAGCTGGTCTCCCCGGAACCGGAGGTGTACGAGCTGCCGAGGTCCCCCCAAGACGAGTTCCTCATAGTGGCATGTGACGGGGTGTGGGATGCCATCGGCAACGAGGAGCTGAGTGCATTCGTCCGCAGCCGCCTGCGGGTGTGCGATGACCTGAGGGAGATTTGCAACCAGGTCATTGACCTCTGCCTCTATAAGGTCAGTGACCAATATATCACATCAGACCCAAATCCCAATGATCCCAAACATCTGCATTCCTACACATGGGTTCACGTTGTAATGAGAACCGGAATGGAAGAGTGGACGATGTATGGAGATTAGCGTGAAGAGATGTGCTTACACCTACTAGATGCTAAAAATGGCATCTATTGTAATTACCTTAACTTGACACTATCCTTTCACCCTCCTGGATTCCAACTCTAATAGATCAGTCAAGTGATTTATCCCGGGAAGGACGGTACAGCTTGGTGACTTCCACTACACTAGTCACCTCCACAGACAATGGCCTACATACTGCCTTTAATAATTCATGATGCTACTGGACTGTGTTTGTGTGTGTGTGTGTGTGTGTGTGTGTGTGTGTCTGTGTGTGTCTGTGTGTTTGTGTTGGAGGGCATAAGCACCAATCATTATGCAAGCAGATGTCTTCTTGTCTATTTAAGCTGTTTAGGACAATAGCATGTCTTAGCAATGGCACGGCGCATACATGAACTCTAAATGGCAGGATTATGAGATGGAGCGTAAGATAGATGGAGACAGGTAGGAAAACAATGTGTGTATGTGTTCATCTTCCTGGGGCTAATAGCTAGGCCTAGAATCCTGCCCGGGAAGAGTCTCATTTGATCAACTGCAATAGTGTATCCAGAACAAACAAATGGCACATTAATATCACTACTCTTTGATTTTAACAACATCAAATACATTTTGGTCACATGTACTTAAAACAAAATGAAACCAGTAAATATATTTCATAAATAATATTTTATTTTGTAATTCTCTTTTTCAGAACATCTGTACAGTATATTGTCCTATAGTATATTATGTACTCCTACAGATGCAGTGCATGTTTTTTTGCCCACTGGACGTAGAATTGGTGGAGTCGAGCCAAAATGGCTATCTGAAAACTGTGTACTACGTCCCGTTTGTGCCTATTTGTGTCATCAAATCCACTTGCTGGTAAACTTGAAAATTCAAGACAAACTGAGGTATGATAGGGATTATACTTATATTTTATAACCCTATAAGCCACATACAACAGATAAATATTTTGTTAATTGCTTAAGTCCCACACTGAAACGTCCTCAACAAAGTATATACAGTATACAATGTGCATATAGATACACTATATGGCCAAAAGTATGTGGACACACGACCATCATGGGATATCCCATCCCAAAACCATGAGTATTAAAATAGAGTTGCGACCCCCACTTGCTACTATAACAGCCGCCAATCTTCTGGGAAGGCTCTCCACAAGATATTCAATAGTGTGTTTGTGGGAAATTGTGCCCATTCAACCAAAAGAGCATTTGTCAGGTTAGGCACGGATAATGGATGAGAAGGCCTGACTTGCAATCGCCATTACTATTCATCGCAAAGGTGTTCAATAGGGTTGAGGTCAGGGTTCTGTGCAGGCTCCTCCACAACAACCATGTCAAACCACGTCTTTATGGACCCTGCTTTGTGCACAGGTGCACAGTCATACAGGAACAGAAATGGACCTTCCCTAAACTGTTGCCACAAAGCTGGAAGCACCCAGTTGTTTAAAATGTCTTTGTATCCTGTAGCATTAAGAAGACCCATGACTGGAACTACAGCGACTAGCCCAAACCCTGAAACACAGCCCCAGATCATTATCCCTCCTCCTCCAAACTACAGTAGGCACGATGCATTCTGGTAGGTAGTGTTCTCCTGGCATCTGCCACAGCCAGATTCACTCATCCAACTGCCAGATAGTGAAGCATGATTTATCTGTTCAGAGAACGTTGGTGTACTTAACACTACTCTAGCCGAGATTGCTTGG
The DNA here is from genome assembly GCA_016801105.1 of Esox niger. Lineage (NCBI taxonomy): Eukaryota > Metazoa > Chordata > Actinopteri > Esociformes > Esocidae > Esox > Esox niger. The sequence continues at coordinate 12,995 of JACXGJ010013842.1, read as the reverse complement.
TGGCTTTAGTGACTTGTTCCTAGACACTTTCACAAATATTATAGAACTTACAGTTGACCGGGGCAGATCTAGCAAGGCAGATATTTCACAAACTGACTTGTGGCAAAGGTGGCATTCTATGACTGTGTCACGTTTAGTCACGAAGCTCTTCGGAATGACCCAATGTACTGCTAATATTTGTCTAGGTAGATTTCATTATTGTTCTGCATTTTATTCAGCTGTGAGCAATGGGTGTGACTAAAACACCCAAACTCAATAAATAGTAGGGGTGTCCACATACTTTTGGCCATATAGTGTATATAGCTACTCCTCGATTCAAACTAACAGTAAAGACAATCTGACAATCCCAAGACCAGTGTGACATGTGAACATTAACATGTGAAATGTGTCATGGTGGAGAATTAAGTTGTTGGTTAAAGCTTGGAATTTGAGTGAATATGCAAGTGTGTTTTAAGTGTGTGTATGCAGTGAATTTCCTTGAGGTTTCCATGACTAATGTCAAGTCTATTAGTGAGTCTTTGACATTTTGCTATTGTCTCTCTCCAGCACACACTTCTCTGCCCAAAGACAATTGCAGAGAAATTGCGGATGTATGCTAGAATTTTGAACATTGCTGATGTAGGCTAATATTTATACTGATATTTAGTGTGGAACATTGCCATAATCATCACAATGTTAAATGTACCCACAATATGAACTAGCTAGTTAAGCGTACACTTCATCTAAAATACATTTGAAGACATCCAGAAGGCTTATCTACTATTTGCATTCTTCAAAGGTGGTATCATGTTTTCAAGCTGTAGTTATGCATTTGGACCAGATAATCACCAGCTCCCATTGAGGAAGCAGTGAGTAGAATTTTCAGTTGGTCATCTGCCCCAAAAGTAACATTAAAAACAGTATTGCCATGTAACATGGCATAATTTTAGATCCTATTAAATTGCCAATAATATTGAATTTAGTTTTGTTCAATCTCTGACATCGCAACAATCTATTAGTCTCAGTGTTCCTGTTTTCCCTACTCATATTCAGTTTAGGTTTCACCATACAAGTTTTTGACAAACTGAGATTTCATGCACATTGAAAAACAAAATAACTAATTGGAACAGCATTGTTGCTCCTAATCATTCCCAACTTGGAAGCTTGTTCTTGTTCAATACTGGCATAGAGAAGATGTTATAATCCTTCTTAGTTTAGCACTCTATTTTTGAACCTAAAATCCAGCGCACTCTGAGACCAGAGACAGAGCAGACCGGAGACAGACCAGAGACAGACAAGACCAGAGACAGATACAGCGCACTCAAAGACACACTCCCATATTTTGTTTTTAAATATAGGGGCGTGGCCACTCAGGTCTGCTTACTGCCCCTATCCTGCAGTGGGCAGCCAGACTTAGACTTCAAAGTAGCGGTAAGAAGGTCAATGGAACACAGAAGGACACTGTCATTAGCACTCGGTCAAAAACTGATCAAAAGAAGTGTATGTCTCATCAAATATGATGAATTAATTGTAACAAGCCGGAAATTTTACAACTCAAGTCTGAGATATTATATACGTGACGTGGCTACTTTCGCTGCATAACATTTAGAAATCGTCTTTTGATGTAACTAAAGACTACCCCTATTCGTATAAGCTGGTACAGAAATTGAAAGTTGAAGAGATAGTTATTTCTGGCTGTAATGAAGTGGATTGGTGATGACGACATGAAAATTAGTTGGGGATTGACATCCACACCAGAGTCACACTTCAATTTTTAAACAGACACAAATAATAGTCTAAATCTTTTCTGGAAGACATGACAAGATTCAGAATCTATTCCCGATCTTTTCCCAGAGTATTTCCATAACATTTCCAGTGTGTGACTTCTTATTCACTGCATCTATAGTCCTTTTCTCCAATAACAGTCATTACAGTATCTTATTAAGGAAAGTATTACATTTTCTAAAGTATATACTTTTATGTATTTTTCCTCAGATAAACTCAATAGTAACATTTGTAAACTAAATGTTTTCTTTTTTCATGGTAAAAAAAGAAAACATCGATTGTGATGTCATGAGCACAAAAATGTAGTTATGATTTCTGCATTGCTCATGTTTGGGGAAAAAATAGCATTACTGGATGAATAATACTCATAGAAAAGTATATACTGGCTTCTATTTGGTATGGTGCCTACATGCATACAAGCATAGTATATAATCCACACCCTCCCTCTTTGTCTCCCTCTACAGGGCAGCCTGGACAATATGAGCATTATCATTGTGACCTTCCCTGGTGCCCCCCAGGTGTCACCAGAGGCACTACAACAGGAGGCAGAGCTAGAGACACTCATCGAGGCCAAAGTTGAAGGTAAGTAATTGTAATTTCTAAACCACCGTGCCCCGGTCTCATGACAGGCTTTCGTCGTTGTCAGACACCATATCATACAGAAAGGCAATATCTCTGAGTAGCTGTTAGTCAAAAGATGCATGATATAAAACATAACAGCTCATCCTGTGCCTCTGTGTAGAGATTATCAATTTGCTGCGATCGCGTGGCGAGGACCTTGACTTGCTGTATGTGATGAAGTTTCTAGTGTCTGAGGAAATACCTGGCCTGCCACCAGGGGGAGGAGTCACCAGCAAGTAAGGTCACTTTTACTCCTAGCTTGTTTAGTCTGGTTGATTTGAACCCTGGAATGTCCCCCCCTTAGTCCGGTTCGTTTTGGAGAGGTGAAATACAGATCGCATATGGGTGTGCACCAAATAACTGCACCCTCGTCCGCTTCGACAAGTCGGTCTTGGGACAGTTCCAAACAAACATTGGGACGGTTTGTTTCAAGTGATAAAGCAATCCAAAATGAAGGGAGTGACCCAAAAATACCTTGCATTGTAGGTTACATTTATAATGCATTATTTGATTACGTGTGAGTGTCTACATTGTGGCAGCTGGAAGCAGCAGAAATCACACATCACTGACAAGCTAGAACAATGAGCAGCCGCGGACAGACATGGTACGACAGGGAAGTGAGAGGACATCTCAGAGATGTTGATGAGGTTCCATCAGATACATACATTCCATGAGATACATACGCTTTGTGCGGGGACTTGACACTTGCTTCTATCAAGGGATAGTGGTTCTAGTTTAGTGGCACATTTCTGCCCAACGAGTTAAAGATATCTCTGACCACATGGTTTTAGTTTACTAACATTGCTCTGTTAGAATGCAGTATGGAACTGAAGAATCAGCTGTGCTTTGAATTGGACAAGGTGCTTCTCGAAAGTGCTTCTAAGTACTTCTTAGATGACTCATCACTGAGGGTTAAAAACGTGACAGGCTGCGTTTGTACATGCGACCCGATTCTGATCTTCTATCCACTAATTGGTAAATTGACCAATCGCATTAATTTTTTTCATGCAGATGATCGGATTGGACTCCGAGACGTGAGAGGATCTGAGAAGTGTTTGAATTAATTGGGGTTACTGTGAAAATCATTGATATATTGATGATAACATGTTTGGTTCCTTTTGCAGGAGAGATTGTGTCATCTCTGCATATAAGAAGTGTGTAACGCCCTTCACACCACCAGAACCAGTGGTAGGACAGTACCAAACATAAATCACGGACATTCACTGATTCTCTTTAAAATTTTGCTAACTTCTCTAATAAGTAAGTAAGCTGCAGTCTTCAACTGACACATCATTGACTTCCGGGAGAATGGAGGATCTGAAATGTCCATCTAGTTGTTTCCATGGAAATGTAATCATTAGCCTCATGTATGCATGCCGACTAGTTTGGACTGGGCACTCCTCTGCTGGTGAAATCACCAATGGCTAAATAAAGAACTGTTATGGTGGGAACCTCCCCTTTGATGGCCAATCATCTTTTAATGTGTTCCTCATTCACAATATAAAAAAATGTATTCATTATCTGCCAAATTGGTTAACAATTCCCTTAACAGACAGCACACAAATCAGTTTCTGATGATTAGATAACAAATTTAAATCATTATGTTATTTTATAAATGCATATACTGATGGGTGTGTAGGAGGATTGAAGAGGAATCACTGCTTTACATGATCACAACAATGCTTTGTATCATCACAATACAACTCTGTGTCATAACAACACTGAATTATATCATCACAACACAGCTCTACTTCATTACAAGGAAAGATACAAAAGCTTCAGTAAAGAAACAAAAAGACAGACAAAACTATTCTTGAAAAGACATTAAGATCATATTTACTGTCTTTCTTACTTTACAGTGCCTGGATAGATTTGGCAAATCTCTGATAATGATATGTTATTTTGTTTAAAAATTAATGGAAAATGTGTATAAGCAGTGTGCAACTTCCCTTAAACAATTTCCGAGCAGCTAAGACTCTCGTGCACATGCGTGCTGTGATGAACGGCCCACGCAATGCCTGATAATTTGCACAATCCCGTGAGGTTGCAAAGGTGACACATGTGTCATGTACATGTATCACATGACCATGATGCCGGCAACATGGCCTGTGTGACTAACTTCAGAGACTCTTTAATAACACACCTCGGTCCTCCACCCAAAGAAATATAATAATAAAATAAAAACGCACTTGTCTTTTTCTACTCGCAATTAAATGTATGTTGTTTAAGGAAAATGCAGCTGATGACACTGTTCTAGTGCTAGCAGTAATGCTTGTTACTGTGGATATGGGCTCCTGCTTAATGACTAAATTGTGTGTGTGCAAATATAATAAAAACGAGAACAACATTACCAACTTCGTTATAGTTAGAAAGTCCATATTGCTCATAATCTTGATGTATAATCTCACTTGTTTGAGAATCCAACATCTACTAAGCATTTAGAATTATACTGTAAATACTGACAGGAGAATGTTGAGAGAATAACAAGAATTATGTGAAAGTATATGCTCATTTTAATTTCAACAACCTGTCTACCTGATATTGTAAAGGTTGTGTACATTCAACATCTTCCAAAACCCACATTTGGGTTGCAACCCACCATTTGAAAAGTGAGACAATGCATTGAAGGCAGGTCCAGGTGATCAGGGTTAAGCATGATTTAGACACGTGTGATGCTATGATGTTTTTCCTATTTAAGTATTTTGCTGCAAGCATTTTTCTTTTTATATTTTGTTTTGACTTGGTGTAGTTGAAGCTTGGTGTAGTTGAACTGTTGACTTTATCCTCCCTTCTTAATCAGACAAAATGACTGCAATGCCAAGCTTTAATCATTGCAGTATGACCTGTAACCTATATTAATATTACCATATCATTCTAACTGTAAAATCTAAAGTAAATTAATTTGGATAGAGGTTAAAAAGAGCCAGACTAGAGATCAGATGCTATTGAACATGAAAATGAGTTTTAAATGGGATCTAAAATAGTGTCTGAGTGGCCCATAGATTTTCACTGAAGCCTATGCAAAGGGCAGAATGCTATATAGGTGGTGATGTCAGTGTTGCTACAGTAACAGGGTAGTCAGCTAGGTTGTAACAAGGCTGGGACAATATAGCACATCTATTTGACCAGTCCGAAGAAGAATATGTAACCAGCGTGGAAATAAAATGTTCCACCATGTGGATCACAACAGCAGAACAATCTAGCCTGCAAATTCCTGGCTGACACCACAGAGCAATACATTTAATAAAATGACATTCAGTAAAGATTGTGTCCTGTGGTTTTTCAAGGTGTTAACAGTTCTCTAACTAATAAAACATTTGATTGCAATGGAATTACAGCTCACAAGGTCAACTACAGGTCTAGATGACAGACCATCAGAGAAGACAACACTGTTCCGTAAAGAAGCAGTAATTAAACGTTCACCACCAGACTCCAAAAACAAATCACACAACATACACACCAACCCACATTAAACACAGTTTTGGTGTTATTATTATTGATGCATTACAGTAACTTGCTACCCACCTGTCACTTGCTCAGGACCCACTGATCCAGACCCAGTTAAAAAAAAATCTTGACCCAATTTTAAAAACCCTGCCATTATGATGATGATGAGAATTCCAGAATGTCTATTGGACAGATGTAAGCAGCTAAAACGGGTAAGACCCTCTTTGTTCAAATGAAGCCCCGCTAAAGGCCTGTTCAGAATGTGCTGACAGTTGGGTGAGAGTCAGCACCTCTGTACTAATTGCTCCAACCAGGTTTTCATTCCAGAAACACTGGGCCGTCTCACCTCCAGACTCCATGGACATTTAGATGCCATGAAAAGCCCAGGACCACTTGGTAATGAGAACACATGAAGCGGAAGAGGAAAACAAAGAGAAAAAGAACAGAAGAGGATAACAGAAGCCAGTTACGAGGTGAGCAATGATGTGCATTTTCTGAAGTTTTAATAACATTTCACTCAGACAAATGGCGTGTTTGTTTCATATCTCAGAGTCGACATATTTATTTTTTCCTTTTCTTTTCCATTTTCTCATAATGGTTAAATTAAAAGTGAACGATTCTTAAAATCATTAAGAGTTTGAAATTGGCTGAAATTGTTAATTGGCTAATTAGATTATTTCAAACACATGACAGTAAGCGAAATTACCGGAATGTTTGCTAAAATCACGTGCCACCTGGAAGACCACAGTATCACGTTCTGGGCTTCACTCACACCAGCTATCGGAACCGCTGCTCGTCTGGTGGCAAGTTCATGTGGTTTGCAGCATCGTGAGTGATGTTAAGACAAATTTAAGAAGTCTTTGATAAAAAAAAGTGACATTATAGGCAAATTAAAGAAAAGTGTAGACTATACGCAAGTGTATCTATTTGCTATAGGCATCGTTTTAAATAAAACGTTGTCATCCTTTTTTGTCTTCAAACTTACAGTAGGCAATTGCTTACTACAGAATGCCACTGAACGTGGATGGTAAACCCTGTTACGGCAGCCTAGCAGCTGGACCTGGAATACAGGGAAGTCTGAGTGATTCTGAAACGGTCCCTCTACTAATCCCGGATCCCGGTCCAGAGCCGCAAACATGGCAACCGTTGACCAAGCAGGAGCTCGAGCTTGCCGCGGGGGGGGCAGGCTGGAGGAAGGTGCGCTGTCACCTGGTGCTGGTTTTCTGGCTGTGTTGGCTGGGTATGCTGGGCGCTGCAATTACCATCATTGTGCAGAGCCCTCGGCCGGTCGCACCGCCGCTACTGTGGTGGCAGAGGGCGCTGTTCTACCGCATAAAGCCTTCAGTATTCACGGACGCCCAGAATGAGGTTCCAAGTGGCATCCACGGTGAGTATAAGGAAGACTGGCGTCAATGGACGTCAACGGCTAATAGTATTATTGCTGTACCATTACATTAGCTACGCTCTTCACAATGTTATGTGTGTGTGTGTACTCAGATACCGATACCCAGTATTAGATTTTGGTCCACTGTAGAAGAACACGTTTTGTTTGGACATCTGAAACCATTCATGCCACAATTTTTTTTTAAGGCCAGATGTATGTTAAAGTGGGCATTCTGACCTCCCATGCAGGCCCAGTTTGTGCTGGCTCTTTCTGACAGTCGACTTATGCACTTTGATTTTGATTGTGGCAATAGGGGCCTGTCGATTCCTACTTGTTACTCTGGGATTCTGAGAGTCTTCTTGGAAAATGTTTTTGGTCAATTCTTTTTTTCTATTTGGTGGGACGACCTTTCCTATGTAGATTGTCAGTGGTTTGGCTTCCTAAAACCTTTTTTAAACAAACTAGGGGCAAATAGCCTGTAACCATGCAAACACGGTTGATCAGAATTTTCATAAACAGTTTTATTCCAGTGTAGGGAAATGCGACTGGACAGGGACTTTCCCAGTTTGACTAAACACCACGAACCACTCAATCAACTCGGTGTGTGCATTCACCACTAGAACGCAGTGGCAAATATAATAACTGAAGAGAAACAAACGTTTCTAAAAAGAGAGCGTACCACTCCAATAGGAATGAATGTTTACCAGATGAATAGACTGAATCTGATTCTACTGTTTTAACATCTCACTTCATGGTTGATACCTGTATAATAATTTAAGCAAATAGATGTCAGTTTGACTAGATGTGTGGGACAACCTGATTGATGGTCAATGTACCTGTTTTTTTTATGTAACCATATGTCCTATATGTTACATAACAGTATCTTACTATGTTTGAATATGTTGTGTGGAATTTACATTCCATAACTAGTGTGGGAGGTCATCTATCTGTAGTTGTGTTAATTTCAGATTTTGGTTTTGTGGTTGTTGTTCAGCTGTGTGTGAGCGGCTACCCTATTTGAAGTCCCTGGGTGTGGGGGCTGTGATTCTAGAGGGGGTGTTTCACCAGAACGCATCCCCTCCAGACCTCACACCGGTAGACGACGGAGTGGGCACAGTGTCTCGGGTCCAACAGCTCCTCGTGGAGTGCTGCAGAGAAGGTATTTACACAAAACGCGCACACACCCAAAGACAACACGCTCCCTCCATATCTGGGATTCCCCACGTCCATATCACCTGTGGGCCTACACATGTGACTGGTGACCCGACTGAATGGCCAGCAGTGTACAAATGAGGTAATGTACAATAGAGTAACACCTAGAAGGCCTAAAATGTCTGCCTAGACATTGGTTATGTCAGCGATTTTCAACATGGTTCGACTTCGCCTACATTATATCATCATGGGAATTGCCAGAGACCTTGTATGATGGGTTAAAATGTATTGTCTGTTCTGATCATAAGTCTCTTGCTTTTTTAGGCATCAAAGTAGTGTTGGGCTTCTGTGAGTTGGACCTATTTGGGCATCAACACTCTGTAGGCAATGGCTCTGATGTGATCTCTGAACTGTCTGGCTCAATTCAGGTAGGCTGTGCCTTGTCTGGTGTTACGGAATTCTGTCAGCTAGTTCTGTTTGCTTTCTCGCCTTTTTCCTTTTCACCATACCTTGAAAAAGCCCTAGTTAATAGCAGAGGCAAAGCAAGTTATTGTGTAAACAAAATGCACTTGAGATTAGACTCTTATGCAATAACGTATACAACAGTGGAATCCCAAAACGTGTGAATTGTAAAAACAAATCGTTGGAGTCTAATTTATAACTATTAACTTCCTTTTTGCAGTTTTAATCGAACATTTTGACAGAAGACACCACTCCAGAGTATTTTTGACTCAACCGCTTCTGATGTTTAAAATTCGTTGCACGTTTAAGGGAAATTACGAGTAATTTTTTCAATTTCCTGTTTTGAGTTCTGTTTAATCAGATGGTTACAAAAGGTATCTAGATGTGCAATTCATTTGAAAGACAAGCTGATAAGTAGCATATTGTTTTTCATACCATCGTGGCTAGATATAAAACACTTCCGTGCTCCTCGCTGAGGATAGCCTCCTCTAATGTTGTGCCTCTGCTAAAGGTTTCAATAAGGGATGAATACTTCCTGGTTGGCCTACAAAATAACCAACACTTTCCTTAGTCACCTTTCCATTTCTGAGTAACTGGGAGGACTCAAGACAAACGTTTGCCCAGTTGAGAATCTCCACCTTGCAAAATGCTTAAATGTTGGTTTCAGTTAGTGCATGTACTGAAAGACATGTAACAGTAGTTTTGCTTTTCAGAATACACTTCGTTTTTGGTTGGAACAGGGTGTGTCAGGATTTGAGATCTGTGACACGGACACTGCATATTCAACAAAGGTCAGACTTGAACAGAGCTCAGAATGGAATGTTACCCAATCAATGCTATTACATTTTATTTTTGGTTCATGTGAGGACAGATGTTAACAGGGGGGGATAGTATTTGATCCCCTGCTGATTTTGTATGTTTGCCCACTGACAAATGATCAGTCTATAATTTTAATGGAAGGTTTATTTGAACAGTGAGAGACAGAATAACAACAAATCCAGAAAAAGACATGTACAAATCTTTATTGATTTGAATTTTAATGAGGGAAATAAATACTCACCACTCTGCAAAACATGACTTACTACTTGGTGTCAAAACCCTTGCTGGCAATCAGAGGTCAGGTCAGACTCAGGGAAGGAGGTTCTCACCCAAGATTTGATGGTACATGGCCCAGTCCATCGTCCCTATGATGGGGTGAAGTTGTGCTGTCCCCTTAGCAGAAAAACACCCCCAAAGCATAATGTTTCCACCTCCATGTTTGACAGTGAGGATGGTGTTCTTGGGGTCGTAGGCAGCATTCCTCCTCCTCCAAACACAGCCGAGTTGATGCTAAAGAGCTCGATTTTAGTCTCATCTAACCACAACACTTTCACCCAGTTCTCCTCTGGATCATTCAGATATTCATTGGCAAACTTCAGATGGGCCTGTACATATGCTTTCTTGAGCAAGGGGACCTTGCGTGTGCTGCCGGATTTCAGTCCTTCACGGTGTAGTGTGATACCCATTGTTTCCTTGGTGACTGTGGTCCCAGCTGCTTATTTCCCATATTAAAATGCTAATCAATTAATAAAAGTTGACACGTTTTTCTGGATTTTTGTTGTTGTTATTCTCTCTCACTGTTGAAATAAAGCTACCATTAAAATGATAGACCAATCATTTCTTTGTCAGTGGGCAAATGTACACAATCAGCAGGGGATCAAATACATGTTTCCCTCACTGTATCTGTCTGTTTTCAGTTCATGTTGCTTGTTGGTTTCAGACCCTCACAGAGTGGAGAGTTCTGGTCAAGGAGTTCAGCACGTCAGACAATGAAAGGTACTGTGGCACTGCTAGGCCTTCTGGCATTTGTTTTGCAATGTTGTATTTAATTAATACTAACCCTAAAACGTCCTAGAAGAGATGCTTGGCTCATCTAACAACTAATAATCCAAATAAATGTATACTGTTATACCAGTTCATTAATTAGGCAGATTTCTTTTAGTCACATTTGGAAGATGTTAATGTGAGGAGTCTGACGTTTGAGGAATATTTAGCAAGTGCCATATCAAATGAACTGATGTGTGGAATGCCAAGTCAAGTGTACGTCACCCGTGCAGAATTGTGGTGGTGAAACAAACCGGAGAGTCTCTGTCTGCGCCGAGTACGTTTGGCACATCAACCAATCACTCATTGGTGGAGATGGTTACGAGGTCACTGCTGCCACCAGCACATCACCTCCTGTCCAGACAAGAAGTGGCTGTTGCCATGGATAGACGCCTATCAACGCCACATGGCAATATTTGGCCAAGTTGGACGGTAATCAGGATTCTTTCTTTGAACATTCCATCTTAGTGTATCAAAGCAAGTGGGTGTGGTCTGATGTGTGTTTATGTTGTGAAGGTGGGCGGTGAAGCAACGCCTGTGTTGCACAGAATACTCTTAGTTCTGATGATGACTCTTCCTGGATCACCTGTGGTCGAATACGGAGAAGAGATCATTCCCTCACCAGTAAGCGACCAAATTCCTAGGGATGCAATCAAATGTAGCCGCTTCTGATTTGAAGCAATGTGTCAGTATAGTGTAACACCGGTCTTTCTTCTGAAGAATGTGTCGGCACAGACTTGGGAACGTGAGGCAGACAAGACCATTGGGCAGGGCGATTTCATTGGGGTGAGTAGTTGAAATTGTCATTAAAATATCATGTTTGTCAGTCTTTACATAGCTTAATTACCACATTACCAGGTGCTTCAGCAAGGAATTTCAGATGGGTTGTTTTTCCGTTGATCTGTCTGTTTATGGCAGCCCCTCCATTTGTGCCGTCTTTGTCAGGAACGGACACTGAAACAGTCCCGCTCAGCTCTGTTCAGCTCCCTCAGTCACTGTCGCCTCAGAGAAGAATCCCTCCTTTATGGAGCCTTCACCTTCCTCCCTTTAAATACCACCTCCCTCCCAGTCTCCTCCTCAAACTCCACCAATGCCACCCTAGGCCACATGTCGGCCCCTGTGCTTGCCTTCCTGCGCTCCTGGGGATGTGTCCACTTCTTGGTTCTGCTTAACTTGGGCCCTGAGACCCAAGTCCTGGACCCAGACTGGGCACCCAGCCTCCCCTCTGATGGGGTGTTTGTGACCAGCACAGGGCTGGACCGCCTGGGCGCCATCTCCCTGGAAACACTGAGGATTCGACCAGAGGAGGCTGTAGTAATCAAGCTGTTAGAGCGTGGCAACTACTCTCCATAGGGCCTGTGGTCTGGGCTGTAGAGAGAGAATGTGAGTGGATTAAGATGTTACCAAGGCGTAAATTGGGAAAAAATTGTCCTCTATTTTCACGTGCCCAAATCTAATGTAAGTTAGGATGTATTTTGATGCATGTATTGGTCTTAAAATAATAAACAATTGAATTGTGTGAATAGGTAGTAATTTTTTCTGAAGACATCGGTCAAAGTGCAAAATACTTGGAATACAGTGCCAACACTTGTAATAGAAACCAAAGGCTCATGGTGCTTTGAAAAGCATTTTCAGCCAAAACATAACAGTTCACTTCCACATAATGCAGGTGCAAAACGTACAGTATGACCACTTGAAATGGAGCTGGATAATAGTGTGAAACAGGAAACCAGACTGAACCACGATGAGCAATGGTGAAAGTGTGTCACTGGGTCATCCATTGAACACCTAGTGGTTTGAGTGATCTATTTGTGCCTGAAAGTAAACCACAGTTATGAATCAACCACATAGCCTGCTGCCCTACCCTTCCCTTCCAAATGTTCTTCCAGAAAGAAATCAGGAAATAAATAATTCAAGGCCAGAAAAACGAAACTGTAGAAGCAGCCGGAGGAGTGTTCAGGGTTACCCATCCACCACTTCTGCCCATTTCTCTGGGGATGTAAATGACACAAGTCCGGCTTAGGATTGCACTCTGGTATATAATACTTGAAGGTGAAATTCAAGGGTAAATTAAATGTGTGATTTACCGAAGGGTAAATATGTTTAGGTACAACACCTTGCTTTTCACCTGTGTACAAGGCACACCATCCAATTCACATACTAGAGTGTCCTCTGTTGTTATTGGGACTGTAGCCTCTTTCTACTGGATTTTGAGGTGGAAGTATAGATTCCCAGGCTTTATTTGAGGTTAGTTGTTGTATTGGATTCAGCATTATAATTTCTTTTTTTTTTTTTTTTTTCT
>JACXGJ010013841.1:0-15672 GCA_016801105.1 Esox niger | reverse complement strand
GGGGGGGGGGGGGGGGGGGGGGGGGGGGGGGGGGGGGGGGGGGGGGGGGGGGGTGAGGCTTTTGTGGATTTCCTGTTTAGTGTCTCTGCCAGCTTCTTTCCTCAGATTTGAAGAGGAGGGAGAGAGAAAAAGAGGAGGAGGAGGTGGTAAGAGATCCACGTTTCTCTGGTTGTTCTGGTTAGTATCATGTCTCAGAAGGGAGGGGCTGGTGTGCTGTATAGATGTCTCCCTGGGTGGCCCAGGAGAACTAGGCTAAAGGCTCTGCACTGTAGACGCCAGTTATATCAGCCCTCTCTTCAAAAGCCTGTTTCTGCAGTGTGGTAGAATTAAAGACTGTTCTTTAGTACCTTGTTGTGACTGTTCAGATATGCTCAGTGGGTCAGTAGTACCCCCCTAGTGATTACCCAGCATCCTGTTGGAACAAGTGTCTTACACCAATCCATCTTTAGAGATCTAATAACCAAATAATTTGTTAAACATTAATAGTAAAACCTTTTTGTGAAGCCACTAGGGGGCGCTGTTTTCCTTATTTATTTTGGTCTCTAAAGTCGGATTGGTGTAAGAAATGCTCCATTTCTTTGAGTACATGTTGACAAGATGTTGGGCAATCACTAGAGGGGACTATTGACCCACTTAGCACTTCTGAATAGTCATTTCAGACTGTGTGCCTTAGCCCAGTTCTGTAACAGTTTAAAGGGCTTTATTGTTACGGGAAGCATTTTCATAAATAAATATTATGTATCAGAAGTGAAAACCTAAACCAAATAAAATGAAAATCAGACATTTAAAATAAACATTACACACGCCATTTTAAAAATGATCAAGGCAGTTACAGTGTTAAAATACTAGATGTAGGCAGTATTGTAACAATTAGTTTAGCTTATGAATGACAACGTAGATCGGAGAAATGTGAGGGATGCTTGAAATTTCGTCTTTCCTCCACTAGCTGCCCTTTGCTCATGGCTCTGTCATGTCTGGCTGCTGTGGTTGCAGAACGTTTTTGTACGTGCCATTCTAATGCAGGCAACATACTACGCATCCAGGCCAAAATTAGAGGTTAAAAAACGAAAAGTCTCTGAGTGTATGAGGTTGCGTTTATATTTTCTGCTCAGTTTCGTTCAAGTGCTCCTCATTTTGGGTCAGTCACAATTACAATGACCTTTGTGACTCTCAGTTCTTTATGCAGTGCATCTCCACGCCGTGTGGAAAACTGACAGGTTGCACACAGACACTGGATTCCCCTTCAGACTTCCTTACATGAGAGATTTATTTTCAGAGATTGACATTAACAGATCCCACCCATCTACAGAATGTTGTTGCCATAGTAATGAACTGGTTATTTGCCCCTTGTTCTCAGTTGTGTTAGTATTCATCTACCAAGAGTAGAATAACCTGTCTGAAATGTTGTCTGAATGTTTTCCAAGTGTTGTGTTATGCTGTGCATGAATTGTGCAGTACTGCTGTCAGATTGTATTTCTATTGCAGATAGAGTGCAGTTTTTAGGAATGACTTCGACAGGATTGTTGTCAGATTTAATTCCTACTCCAGATGGAGTATTTAGGAATGACTTCAACAGGATTGTTGTCAGATTTTATTCCTACTCCAGATGGAGTATTTAGGAATGACTTCAACAGGATTGTTGTCAGATTTTATTCCTACTCCAGGTGGAGTATTTAGGAATGACTTCAACAGGATTGTTGTCAGATTCAATTCCTACTCCAGATGGAGTATTTAGGAGTAACTTCAACAGGATTGTTGTCATATATATTCCTACACCAGATGGAGTATTTAGGAATGACTTCAATAGGATTGTTGTCAGATTGTATTCCTACTGCAGATGGAGTATTTAGGCATGACTTCACTATATGACTCTGTCAATATGGCACCTATCTCTCTGGAGAGCTGCTGTTACCATGGTGTTTATTTACTATATTCAAGCGTGGGTGTCCTTCAACAGCCCTGCTCCATACAGTATTTACAACAAGCCCCTGCTCATTATTTGGTGTTAATGAGTGTTGCACATGCATGCTTTTCCTTCAAAATGTTGACAAAAAATGTGCACTCCCTTCTTTGTTACCCCTCCCTCCCTTTTTTAAACGTAAGCTATATAATAAATATGTTTAGCTATGATTAACTTCACGAAGGCCAAATAGTAACTGTACCTGCCATTTTCTTGCTGCTCGCAATCACCATTGTTTAAAAAATATGCATTGTCTCTCAACTGTAGTATTTTTGGATACATTAGTTGGAAATGTATTGTAGAAAGCCTGCTATCCAATCTGCATGGATAGGGATACAGTGAGCTGTAAAGAGCAGAGGTACCAGTACACCTATTGGAGACTTGGCTTGCCTCTTGCTCTTCACATTTCTTCCTGGCCGTCTGCCTGCTGGTTCCGAACAATGTTATTTGGCAGAACTCTCCCCTCATTTTAACCTTTTCAAAGTTTTCATGTTGAAGGCAAGTCAGCAAACAGATGGGGGGAAAATATTTTCAATTTCATGGAAAGTGTTTTTGTTTAAAAAATTGTTTGATTATCTTAGCTATGTTGTATTGGCAAATACACACTTCATAAATACTTTGGTTTTGCAAACAGGTAAGTGATAGTAGAATATAATATTTGATATATTTGAAATAAATAAATATATTGATTTTACCAGTGTATAACATTTTCTCTAAAAACATGGGATATACAGCTATAAAGCGGTCTTAACTAGCTGATAAAATGATGAGGAAGGTGTTGGAATTGATTGCTTTTGGTTTGGTAGCATGTTAATAGTTTTTCCTCGTTCCTGTAGAAGACCTAGTTCCATGTTAGTGAGAGACGCTGGACTGAGTCTGAATATACATGGAGCAGAGCTGAACATTATTTATAGCTTTCCTGACTTTTAATTTGTTCCCTCTGACCTCATTTTGGTGTTATGACTCTCTGCAGTTCAGATATGGTGGAGATTCCCCACTGGATTATAGCCACTGCTGGTCCTCTTGTAGAACGAGATTGATTCTCTATTGTATTTTAATGTTTGTCACAAAATAATTCCCCTCAGTTAATACAATTGACAATTGTTTATTTTATGTGAAAGTATATGGTGGTCTTTTTGCAACAAGTCCTTAAAATGCTAGTCTAGCTGCTTCCCAGATTGTAGCAAAGACCCTTTTGTCTGACAGAATCAGAATTGCAATGTGTCATGGATAAATTGTGATTGACAAATAATTATACTAATAACTGAGTTGTTATTCAGGCCGTCGGCACTGTTGATCCCTCAACACAGCCACGTTGTGGTTGACATTCAGAATATTAACTGATGTGATGGTTCTGGTAGAGAGATTTGGGCAGAGTTGTGGTTGACATTCAGAATAATAACTGGTATGATGGTTCTGGTAGAGGGTGTTGGGCAGAGTTGTGGTTGACACCCAGAATTGTAACTGGTGATGGTTCTGGTAGTGGGATTTGGGCAGATTTGAGGTTGACATTCAGAATATTAACGGGTGTGATGGTTCTGTTAGAGGGATTTGGGCAGATTTGAGGTTGACATTCAGAATATTAACTGGTGTGATGGTTCTGTTAAAGGGATTTGGGCAGATTTGAGGTTGACATTCAGACTACTACCTGGTGGCCATTAAGTGAACCGTGAATAGTTTGGAAGCGTTGTTGGGGCAATTTCGTGGACAGATTACGTTTGGTCCAGGACTGAATTATCAAGCTCATCTGAGTTCTCCTTTGATCTCCATTATTTAGTCCTAGACTCGGTTAGATCTGTGTTCTGGCAGCTGGCCCATGGGGTGGGTATTGAGACTGGTCTCTAGAGGACAGATGGCTGGTAGCGGAGGGTCACAGCATCGGGAATGACACCGATCAAGGATTTGCCCTTGTCTTCCGCCCTGGAATGACGTGGGACCTTCACAATGCATACAATGCATCAAACCAAGGACGGAGGAGGTGAGGAGGGAGGAGGCGAGGGTGGAGGAGGTGAGGACGGACCGTACGATTAATCCGTAGGGCCGGATCAAGACAGCACGATGTCGTGGATGTCGTGCATCCACTAGTTGGCCTTGTTGGTGATGGAATATGAATTCAAGCTAGTGGTTTTCACAGATTTACCGAGACATTGATATGTTGTTTAAGTAAATGCCAAGGGATTAAAGCTAGCTCCCTGTAGGTAGCCATAGCAACAGAAAGCACATGTCAACGGGGTAGAGATTAGAGGGTGAAAGGGAGAGTAGCCCTTACACACGACACCTTTTGAAACATTAACCAGATTTTTGCTCCTCGTGCCCTCCTGGCAGAGTGTTTTTACAAAGGAACAGGGAGATGGAGAGCTGAGAAACGGATCGACCGAAGGGAACATGCTGTGGAAACTTCTCCCCAAGGAAGCCATGTTAGAAATAGAATTGTCAGGGAGAGAAAAGAGGGAGACCATGGTCCTCTTTGATGTTCTTACTTTCTTCTCCTCTAGTGGGAGAGAGGGAGGGGAGACCCCCCCCCGATCCACACACCTACGCATAGCATACAGCAGAATAGGATACACCACATCACACGCAGTCTACACCATCTTACTGTCGGATCTGTGTGAACCCAGAACTCTGACACGCCAGCGCTCTGCACCTACATATCATCAGCGTTTCACTGTGATACCCAGAACTGAGCGGTGCTCATCTCGGCTTCCTAATTACCTACACAAAGTTCTGCTTTACTTACTGGGCATGTGCTTCACTGGCACAAATATGATGTTGGAAGGCTTTTAAAATATACATATATATTTTCTATAGATTAACTAGACTATGGGAGCCACATCAAGGCATTCCCTAGCGGCTAAATGCTAATTATATAACTGCACTCTGCTACTCTCTGTGCTACTCACAGAACTC
This sequence comes from Esox niger, assembly GCA_016801105.1. NCBI lineage: Eukaryota > Metazoa > Chordata > Actinopteri > Esociformes > Esocidae > Esox > Esox niger. The sequence continues at coordinate 10,805 of JACXGJ010013841.1, read as the reverse complement.
TGTCCATCTCCCGGCATTTAGATGAATAAATACAGGCCTGCTATCTAGAACTGTGCATCAAAACATTTGCACATCAACTGTATGAATGATATTATTGAAACACTCAATCCTTCGTCCGACATACTTATCACATGGCGTCTTGTACAATCGTGAGTTCTGTCTCTTCGTTCAACTAACTGGGCCGTCAAGTGACTTAGTGCATTTCTCGCTCTACAAGTGAATAAAATAGATTCTGTTTTGGTTTCCGATTGTATAAATACAGTAAAAAATGTGATGTACATAGAATTCCGACTCATTAGTCAGCACTTTATTGATGCTAGTTGACTGGTTTATGTGTGTATTTAGGCAAAATCACACCCACTTGAAAATGTTGGTTAATAGTGGTCATGTTTTTTTTTTACATACTTGGCTGGTTTTTGCATTGATTAAAGACATCCGTTCATAGATTACAAATATCATAGTATGTGAAAATCTTTCGTTTGGTACTACCAAAGCAACGTTTGTAGCCTTGTTCCGAAAATCCTAAAGTGTGGTCAATCCAGCGTGGCATTGGCTTAATGCAGGGGTGTCCAAACTATTCCACGGAGGGCCGTGTGTCTGCAGGTTTTTGCTCTCTCCTTGTACTTGATTGACTAATTAGGTTACTAATTGGTTAGTTTCTACCTTCACCTGGTTGTTTAGGTATGAACTGGGAACCAATTCATAGGAAAAACCAAAAACCTGCAGACACACGGCCCTCCGTGGAATGGTTTGGACACCCCTGGCTTAATGAAACAGTCTGGTCAGTGGGCACTAGATGCTGTACAGCGCCATCATGGGGCATGTTGCTATGGCGTTCTGTGTTGGCCATTGGCATGGCATTCTGTGTTGGCCTTTGGCATGGCGTTCTGTGTAGGCCGTTGCTATGATGCCAAATTGGGTACCAAAAAAGTAATAATAACCAATGGTAGCAAATACAATGCAATGTATTTAATAATGTCTATTCGTATGGGTTAGTAGAAGTGTCATCTTCACTTCTGATTCGGTCTACATTTCAACTGAGGAGCTGAGGTCTGAAGAAAACTCTATTATCGGAATCCCCCTGTCTCCAACCCTAATTAATACCATGTGCACTTGGAGAGTAGGGATACTTTTCATATCCTTCCTCTCCTCTTCCTGTTTCACTACAAGTGCACTGCCTCCCAAATGGGACACTATGATCTATGTTGTGCACTTCGGGTCCTGGTCAGAAGTGGAACACTTTAGGCCGTCGGGAGTCATTTGGGACGGGGGTTGGGACCTTCTGGGTGTAACATTGCTAGGAGCTGACCTCATGAGACAATGCACTGCAGTCTCCTCTCATCAGTCAGACGCACTCTTCCTCACTCTCCCTCTATTTCTATCCCGCTCTCTCAAATGCAGCCTCGATTTTATTCCAAATGCTTTATTGGCTCGAGAGACATTTGCTCACATTGTCAAAGCAAGTGGAAAATAGGCAAGATATAATGAATAACAGATGTGAAAAAAAAAAAAAGTCTGAAATGTTGATAAAAATAACAGCCTTTTGAAAAGGATAAAGGATCTATTGTAAATGCTGAATTATTAGCTATTCGAGGTATTTTAACTATTTGAAAGTACTGCAGTTATTGTAATAAATGACAAGGTATCTTTCTTTCTTTCTCTCTTCCCACATCCTTCTCTCGGTCTCTCTCTCTGTAATGCAAATGGCTTTATTGGCATGACTTCACAATGTAATCTGGAACCAAAGGACTTTCTCTGTTGATTTGTGGTGTCGTATCACGATACATGCTAAGCTACACACATAGTACTCAGTAGCATTTAGCCACCTGCCCGGTGCTGTTTTTCCTTGAGTGTCTGTGTTTTTCTCTCCACGTTTAAAGCTGCCAAGGGTATTCATGTTCAGTGTGGTTAAATGACATTACATTTGGGTATTTGAAAGTAGTATTTTCACAAAAAAGTCAAATGCGCCAACACTTCTGGAACAACTACCTTCACTTCTGTTGCTTTTGTATGTGATGTTTTGAAGCTGTATGTTTCGTAGATGCTGGCTCAATGTGAAGCTAGACCATGTGAAGCTCACTGTTTATAAGAAGCTATTTCGTTTTTGTTTTCAGGCTAGATGTTGATAAGATGTTGGTTAGGTGCTGTTGTGAAACTAGATGTTTGTTATAAACTTGATAAGTGATGTTGTGAAGCTAGATGTTTGTTATAAACAGGCTAGGTGATGTGAAGCTGGATGTTCATTATAGACTGGCTAGGTGTTTTTCTTAAGCTAAATGTTCATTATAGACTGGCTAGATGTTGTTGTGGATATAGATGTTCATTATAGACTGGCTAGGTGTTTTTCTTAAGCTAGATGTTCATTATAGACTGCCTAGGTGTTGTTGTGGATATAGATGTTCATTATAGACTGGCTAGGTGTTGTTGTGAATATAGATGTTCATTATAGACTGGCTAGGTGTTCTTGTGAAGCTAGAGGTTCATCATAGACTGGCTAGGTGTTGTTGTGAATATAGATGTTCATTATAGACTGGCTAGGCGTTGTTGTGAATATAGATGTTCATTATAGACTGGCTAGGCGTTGTTGTGAATATAGATGTTCATTATAGACTGGCTAGGCATTGTTGTGAATATAGATGTTCATTATAGACTGGCTTGGCGTTGTTGTGAATATAGATGTTCATTATAGACTGGCTAGGCATTGTTGTGAATATAGATGTTCATTAAAGACTGGCTAGGCGTGGCCAGGGGTGGTTTAGAATCCACTGCTTATAGTCCACACGTGCTGCCTCATTATGAGTTTGAATCCAGCCCACAGTTCTTTCAGCAATAACTCCTTTATCATTCTCCACCTGTCCCTATCAATTCAAGCAAGAATGCCAGAAAGTATGCTTGCTTGGCAATATCTTGAATCTACGTTGTCATTAGTCTGTTGGTCTGTCCCTGTCCCTTTTTTTATTTAATTACTCTGTCTCTCTTTCTTGCTACCTCTGGCTTTCACAGCTTGTCTCCCACTTTTCAGGAAACGATGTGAAGAAACTGTCTAGTACCCAGTTGGAGACATTTTGTGTCTGGGCAGTAGTGGATTTTCTCTTGTTCTCCAGGCTGCAGAATGTAATGAGTTCTGAAATGGAGTAGAATGGTGCTGATGGAAATTGGGAAAATAAACACTGGGTTTCATCGCTCTCTCACTTCATCTCTCTTTACTGCTAACTCCATCTCCCACTCTCTCTATTTCTCTCCCTCTCTGCATCTCTCTCCCTCCTCATCTCTCTCTCCATCCCACTCCTTCACCATGGTGCAGCTAGAGATGAGATGTGTTATGTCTGTTGTCTCCTGTGGCCACATAGCTGGATACCGACGTGCCAGCCAGCCATTCATGTTCCCATGTGCTCTGGCTTCCACAGTGCAGAAGCAGACGAAAACAGAACAGCACAGCATTATTCCCTCCCTGTCTCCCTGTCTCCTATTCTCCCTCCCTTCCTGGCTCCCTCCCTCCTTCAGTAAAAGGAGAGCCAGATCTTCCTGCTGGGAGCAGAGCTAGGCCATACACTCTTGTCGCTCACACTCACCTAATCCACACAGACTGACCTCCGTCTTCTTTCCCTCTCTCTCTCACTCTACCTCAGACGCTTGCTGATCCTTTCTGCTTGGTTAATAAAACATGATCTCAGTATATTGATTGTAAGTCATAATAAAGGGCTCTAATGGAACCTGGCTAATCGGTGTATCATGGTAATCTAGTCATCGTCTCAACTCCGCTGGTAGAAACTCTGGGTTGTTTTGCATTGAAAAGTCTTTATTTGGTTTACCTTTTTGCTATATGTATTGGCGGTGACAGTACGCATGTATTCGTTAGGATTCACATGCTAACCTGAATGAATAAAATAAAGAGCTTACTGGACTGTGTCGAAATAAAGCTGATTGAGGTGAAAACAACATATACAGATATTGTCTTTAAATGAGAGCCTTTGTGTAAAATTTACTGTTGGTGCAGCTGTTGTTTTGTGAGTCGAAACTTAGGGGGAATAGCTAGGTGTACAATGCTGAGTGATGGTATTGACAAACCAACACCGTAGAATCCTCCAGCATTTCGGGATTCCAGTAATTACAACAGTAATACACAGCGAGGAGTTCATAAAACATTAACCGGATGTTGCCACTGCTTGACGAAAGTAGGCCGAAACGTCTTAAGACATCTATGCCAAATTCACCATCAGTAATCCCCAGAGCAAAACAGAAATGTAAAGAAGTAATCCAACTTTGTCTCCCAGAGGCAGCCCTTAGCGTCAGTCTGTTCAGACTTAAGAAATGACCAGTGCAATGTGTATGTGTTTGTATAGCCGCGGATCCTCACCCGGATTCTAATGGAGAACAAGCGTCTTTCGGCACCTTCTCAAGTGCTTGAGCCACGTTATGATGTGTCCCTCTTCTGTTCGTTTCACCAGACAGGCGGTTCCCACACTATATGACGGTAAAACAATGGTTCCATATCGCACTTTATTTTATATCATGTTCTCATCATGCGTTGCCTATATTTCCTGGATTAGCGTCTTTTGCTAAACAACCCAAAATCTGATCTTCACTAGCTTTTGACGGGACACCTGCTCAGTGCCGAAAACGTACCAATCCGTGATCCTTCAAACAGATGGGTAAAGGCGTACTGTTGCAGCCCTAATATGTAGAGATTTACCAACCGTGGAAAGTTTCAGCTTGAGCCAGGCCCTTTGTTTGGTGGTTAGACCCTCACCGTTTTGACATTTGGGTTGTTAGTACGGAGCTTGACTGATCATCTTGCCACAGAAGTGTCTTCATCCATGCTTTTGGAAACTCAGAGACGGTTGGTTGTTGTGTGATGCAGCTCCCTGAAGCTGGACATGGTAGAAAACCATTAGGAAAGCAGTTCTGAAGTTACCATTAGGCTGACCACCTGTGCATTTCTCCATCAGTCCATGAAATGGACTTCCTTGATGTTTGCTCATTTTGAAGTTGATATAACACCCCCTAGTATATATCGTCAACATCTCAACAGTAATACCAGGGCGTTGCTTTGCATAAATTACATGCGGTCTGCTTCTAACTCCTCCGCCCTCCCAGAATTCCCCAGTACAGTCATTGCTGTATAAAATGTACCCACGAGAATGGGACAAACATTTTGCCTAAAAGACGAATTTTCATTGTAAAATCATTGTAAATTTGCCTTTTATATGAAAAATACTATAAATCCTATGTTGATTGGATAAGACAGACATGATACTTGTCACGTTTTTGACAATATACAGGAGCCATGTGTTAGTATTTAGTTGCATTTTGGTTACAGTGTCCAAATACAAGACTCATGAGTAGGTTTTAGTTGTATTTTGGTTACAGTGTCCAAATACAAGACTCATGAGTAGGTTTTAGTTGTATTTTGGTTACAGTGTCCAAATACAAGACTCGTGAGTAGGTTTTAGTTGTATTTTGGTTACAGTGTCCAAATACAAGACTCGTGAGAAGGTATTTTGTTGTATTTTGGTTACAGTGTCCAAATACAAGACTCATGAGTAGGTATTTAGTTGTATTCTGGTTACTCTGACATAATACAGGGGTCATGGTAGGTATTTAGTTGTATTTTGGTTACTCTGACATAATACAGGAGTCATGAGTAGGTATTTAGTTGTATTTTGGTTACTCTGACATAATACAGGAGTCATAAGTAGGTATTTAGTTGGTTTTCAAGTTTACCCACACTTGTTGTAGGGTTAATATATATTGTGAAATGCTATAGTTCCAATATGACTGCAGTCATTTTTGTTATATGTCTGATATTACTATTCTGAAATTATTGATCCTTTAACAGGAACCAGATCAGACCATAATGTGGCGTGTGTGTGTGTGTGGGTGGGTGTGTGTGCGCGCAGAGTACAGTAAAGTAATTCGATTGTATGGATAACCATTATGATAATCATCTTAATTGTCCATCCTGATGAACTACTAGGAGTGTGTTCATTTGAACGGATGTTCTCATTCATATTATATGTTCTGTCCCTGCTGGAAATCTGTCTTTTTCTCTCTCTCTCTGTCTCTCTGTCTGTCTGTTCTCTTCTTCCTCTTCCCCACACAGTTCTTTGTGTGGAAGTGTTCTTTTGATCATAGCAGGGCTGGTCTGGACGTTATGAGCATGACAGCTTGTGTGCCAAGAGCGGAGTGCCGCATAGAGCTCAGTCTCTCTCTCTGTCTGTCTCACGTTCTTTCACTGTCTGTCTTCCTGTCTCTCTCTCCATCTCTCTGTGTTGGTCTCCCCGTCTCTCTGTCTGTCTCGGCTCCAGAAGGGTTTTATTACCCAATCTGTGAGAACCAAGTAACGGGGTGGGGGGGGCTACTCCAGTCATTTCCTGTCTCTTGCCTGGCCTGGTTGTTCCATCTCAGTGGGTGTGGACTCCTCCCGGAGCGCCGATATCTGCCCCAGTTCCCAAAAACTCTACCTGTTATTCTCTTCCCGGCTCAGATGGGCGTGTTCCGACTGACACTGGGTCGTATGAAGGGCATGGTCTAACGGACTGGACGGGTTTCTTTGTGGTCAGTGCGTTTTAACCGGGTCTTTTTAAACTGACCCCCCCCCAACACTGCTCTCTCACAGGAACCATTTGTTTACATCAGATATCCTAAGGGCCCACACGTTGGACGGCCCTATCAAAAGGCTAAAGGCCCTTTGGATTTTTGAATTATAATTATTATGCACAGTGTCGTAGAACAATGTGCAAATAGTCAAAGTATGAAGTATAGCAACATCGGAGATGGATGTATTAATCAGGTTTACAGGCTGCTTGTATTTTGGTTGTGGCGACGGGCCAAGAATGTCGCTGCTACGATGCACGTTGCAATATTCCGCCTCAGAGATGTGGATGTTTATCAGTGTTGGATTTGTTTGAGAATACTTTATGGGTCTGTATGATCTGAGTGAACTATTGCTCTCTAATGTGGTCATATATTTGGCAGGAGATAAAGGATTGCAGCTCCGTTTGGTAGTGAGAGTCTGCATCCTACACCTGCAAATAATGTCGTCTCATAGACAACGTTATTTAGAAGCAGCTAAGATAAACATAATTACATCACATGAATAACTGCTGTTCATGCATCCTTTATAACCACTGAATAACCATTCTTTGTTAATGTATTTAGCATTTTTGGCACTGACTTTGTTCAGGTCTCCCCTCTATATTTTGACCTGCCAGTACTACAAAACGGATAAGAAATCTTTTTTTCTTTCCCAAAAAGTAAACCAGCTTTTTTTGCCTCTTGTTTTTGACTTCATGTAAAACAGAACATGACAATTGGCAAAACGTGAGGGAAGGGGTGTAAGATTTAACTCATAAGGACATTATTATAAGGCCCTATTCATTTCTGTAAGGGGTACTAATATTATTTCTGTCTGTGTTTATTTTTTGGTTATAAACTTCAAGCGAGGACAGTGCCCTGTCAAAGCTTTCTGAAACCTTCTGAAGTGCAGCACTCCAGGAAATTCGGTCCTGTTTGATTCTTAGTTCCAAATATGGTTTATTTAATAACTAGGCTGTCGTTTCGGTTTCTAAAGATATTCGTATTGTTTGTGGCTGCTTTTTAAACAACAGAACTATTGAAACATTGGGTCATGCCCGCCAGTTTGCCTCTCCCATGGATTACAACAAGATGACCCAGATGGTGGGGAAGGCACGTAAACCCAGGCGAGTTTAAATCTCCTCAGTGCCACAGAGCCTGTCGGTCCAGGGTCGCAACGAGGCCTCTCAATATCCAGGCCATTCTGAGTCTGCACGTAGCCAGGGTTCTTCTTCCTTTCGGGTCATTTACGGTGGTCAGGTGTCCCTGTTGATCCAAACCTAAGTAGGTTTTGCTCGACCGGGTCTCATTCGGGTTCTGCCTGTAGCTCAGGAGGCCCTTCTCTTGGCTCGCCTCTCTAGACCAGGGCTGGGTCATGAAAGGTCTGAGAGTCGCTTCCTTGTGGCGGTTGTGAAATGCAACCGCTCTTTTCTGGATTTAAATAATTAGCGGGTACAGCTTTGACTCTCCCACTGTCGTCATCTAATGTGCTTTGGAACCTGCATAGACTGCGGGTTCCCATTACACTGGCTGAAGTGCCATTTAACCCCCTCTACCCACCCCGCTGGCCTCCTGCCGGCATTAACGTGAGTCCCAAATGGGAGCCCATTCCCTGGATCGTGCTGTGGTCAAACGGAGTGCACTGGGATGGGAAAGAGGGCTGTTTGGGACACACGGATGGAGACGGGAGAGTGGTGTGGTCTTTCCAGTGGCGGCGGTTTGGACGTCACCCCGCCCTCCCTTTCCCCGACTGCTTCCCTGGTTGTCTGTCCTTTCCCGCCTGGTTGTCTGTCCTTGTCCGCTGGTTTGTTCTGAGCCTATCCCGGGTTGTTTTGGCCGGTCGAGTGACTCCGTGTTCGTCTCTCTGTCTGACTGTCTTCCTGTCTCCGTCCATCAGCCTTTCTGTCTTTGTCTTGTCTGTTCATCTCTATGCCACCTGCGATACGGAGGATTAGTTACACTTTCAATGGCACCACCTTTTTCCTGCTGCCTACACGCCTACACGCCTACACGCCTACACGCCTCCACCCCTACACGCCTACACGCCTACACGCCTACACGCCTACACGCCTACACGCCTACACCCCTACACGCCTACACGCCTCCACGCTTAAACGTCTACACGCCTACACGCCTACACGCCTCCGTGTTTGTCTTTCTATCTCTCCTTCTTTCTCTCCCTCTCTCTCTGTCTGTCTGTCTGTCTCTCACTCTGGTTCCAGGGCTCAGTAGTGGCTCACTGGCACACACACACACACACACACACACACACACCTTGCAACACACGGCAACAACTACACACTCTCTCACACATTCCAGTCAGGGAGGGGAGGGACTGCAGCAGAACTCTGGTCTGTGTTTGGAACAAGAGAAGTGGTGGGTTGTGTAACATCCTCTGGAGGGATGACGCTGACCCAGTTCTAACAGGACACAGAGAGAGAGAGAGAGAGAGACAGAGGGAGAGATGGGAAGAAAGAGCTCCAGTGGAAGGATTTCTCTTCTGTTTGTTCTCTGGTGCGCTCACTGCCGAAGACAGACTGAATAATAATCCTCTCTGTAAAGTAACAGACACTGACGAGAGAGATCGAGGGAGAGGATAGAGACCCAGAACGGGAGGGAGAGACAGAAAACACAAGGGACTAAGGAAGGAGGGAGGGACAGAGTGAGAGAGAGAGAGCGAGAGGGAGAGAGAGGGAGGGAGGGGAGCAGGGGGAAGGGCCAGTCTGCCTCTCTCCTCTTTTCACTCTGCGTCAGTCCTCCTCTTAGTCAGGGTCTTAAAATGTCTGCCGTAGCCGTGGCCGAGCAGGGAGTCGGACCGTCTCTGTCTCTCTTCCCAGCCTGGCACTCCCTCTAACCATCCTCGCACCGAGCCTCTCTCAGGACCTGCCTTTTCTCTGCCTTCCTCCGGTCTGTTCACTACAGCCAGTGTGACTCGGATTTTCCCGTGTAAAGATAAAGTGGTGGTGTGTTCTGTCGACTGGAGCGGGGCCGCGTCAGAGGTAACCACATTAACCCTTTACGTATTTAACCATTGTTTTTACTATACATTTCAGTAACCACTCCCCGTTTTACTCTTGAGAACTGAGCCTGTACTTTCCAACTTCTGACACTTCCGATCTTGGCTGTTGTTATTGTAAACCGTTGAGTGGGTGTTTATTAGGGCCTAAAACGAAGCAGAAATGCCTGAGTGGAGTCCCTTGCTCCAGGTAGAAAGGTTGTAAGTACTGTTTCCCTGCATCGGGTGTTGGAGTCTAGATCAACAACAGCTGTCTGTCTGATTTGGCTACTAGATCCTAGTTCAGCCATAGCCGTCTGACTGATTTGGCTACTAGATCCTAGTTCGGCCATAGCCGTCGGGACTGATTTGGCTACTAGATCCTAGTTCGGCCATAGCCGTCCGACTGATTTGGCAACTAGATCCTAGTTCAGCCATAGCCGTCGGGAATGATTTGGCTACTAGATCCTAGTTCAGCCATAGCCGTCGGGACTGATTTGGCTACTAGATCCTAGTCCAGCCATAGCCGTCGGGACTGATTTGGCTACTAGATCCTAGTTCAGCCATAGCCGTCGGGACTGATTTGGCTACTAGAACCTAGTTCAGCTATTGTGGTCTGTCTTTTCGGACTTAGTTGAGCATAGTTCTGTCATAGTTGTCTGTCTGTTTGCATATTAGCTTCCTGTCTAGACAGATTTAGTCATTATATTGTCTATCTGTGTGACTAGGCACCTCTGTTTTATAAAACTGGGTTTTGTACAGTACAGGAAGTACCAGTTACTTCTTTTAGTTAAAAATGGAAAGACAATTCAGGAAGTACTCCACCTTCCAGTTACTCTACATTCTAAACAACAGTAGCAACCACTAGCCTACTCTTCTAACTGTATTTCTCGGCTCTCACTCAAGTCTTTTCCTCATCCAAAACCTTCAGTGTGCTAACACTGACTCCTGACAGCGTTCACTGAGCTATGTGCTAACTGTTGATATATGAAGCCTAGGCTTGTGTATACTGTTTATAGGACACGTTTTATCGTCCATCAATAAGCACAATTGATCATGCTATGGTCAGAGTGCTGTTTTAATGTCCACTCTTCACAGCTGCTCTCCAGCACCAGATAGACTAGACACTAGCTGATGATCTGATCTGGTCTCACTAGGGAGGGGGTTTGGCGTTCAGTTGAGTGTGTGTGTGTGCGTGTGTATGTGTGTGTGTGTGTGTGTGTGTGTGTGTGTG
>JACXGJ010013840.1:0-15674 GCA_016801105.1 Esox niger | reverse complement strand
CCCCCCCCCCCTTCCCCAGGTGAAGCTGGGCAATTTGCTTCACCCATGAGGGTTCCCAGCCAACCGTCTATGATAGCAGCAAAGTGAAGAACCTAGTCAGTGGTCAGCTTGGCTCGCCTCAGACTGCAGCCCGACTTCGGAATCTCCCTCAAAGGACTTGGTCTCGGTCAAAACCGGTAGCGCGTCAGGGAGTTGTTAACACAGTGGCACTGCAACATCGGCAAGCGCGCTTCTGTACCGCTGTGCTGGTGCAGATCTTGTATTCAGACGTCATCTGTCTATTGACCCTTAATGGAAATAACCTGCCAAGCGGTGACCAAAATTGTGAGAAATGTGAGACAAAAGATCCTTTGAGGCCAAATTTGAAAAGTGCCTGTTCAAGGACACATGTGGTGCTGAGAGAAATCAGATCAGTGGCTAGGTTTCCGTTAACACAATTTCTAATAAAATAAAGTAAAATATATAAACATAAAAATAAATAAAGTAAAATAAATATATAATGTAAATGTGAGTATTGAGTACCACAGGACACTTCCATTAAACGTAATCAGTGAAAACAGCTGGATGTAATGACATCGTAATCATACAAAAAGGTGAATAAAATTGACGTGGCTGAAGTGTTTCCAAAAGCTATGGAGCCAAACTGTGCATTTAGTAAAGTGACAGCCTATGCTGCCTACCCAGCATGTGAGTCCGCGTTGTAATAATTCTGTTTGTCTAGTTATCTTCGTGGTTTGGGCCGTGGTGAACTCCCTCACACTGGCCCAGATATCTTAAGCTATTTGTTGGTGAAGCAAATCAGACACAATTGTAAAGGCAAGTTATATAAAATGTGGAGCGGATCTTATAATTACCAACCTAAAAAAGAAAAACTTTGACAGAAGGAAAACATCACACGTTACTTTATTGCAACATTGGTTTAGTTTAATAAACCTGGGGTTGGCGTGGTTGCCGTGGCTGTGCGGCACATTTTCACAGATGGTTGGTCAGAACTGAAACCAATTAGAGCAGCCCCGTTCTTTATAAACCCGGTAAACCAACTGACATTGCTAGTTCACTGAGAGCAGACCACCACGCCAACAGACAACTCCCCAGGCCAACCCATCCATGGACAAGAGGACAACGCTTCCTGTTTCCTTCTGCACCAGTTCACTTCATTGATCCTGGAAACCTAAGTCATCAATCATTCACATTCACAGAGGCGCAGATTGATCTCGCCTTCCAGTTATGGATATTGACGAGCTGCTCAACAGAAGCTCCAACAGGTCTAGAGACTATCGTGTCTGATGTCAGGGCGACGTGCCTGATGTGCCTGGCCACGTTGGTCTGTCGCTCAGCCCGTCAGACCACCGGGTGTCCCCTCGGCTGGTTCATCCTATACACACAGGGGAGTAGTGGTGAGCCACTGTCCCGAAAGAACCAGTAGTCTGTAGGTGCAGCCGTCATGTTATAGCAGCGGTTTCTCCAATCTGATCGGATCACAGGCCTGTATTGTGTAGCTGGCTGCCAGGACCGGGGTTTACTGTATTCCACAGGATGAATAAAGACTGCAGACACACACACACTCTCCATCTCTCTCTCTCTTCCTTTCTCATTGAAGAGCCAGCAGATTACAGACGTCCTTAAACCTCCTGCTGTCCCTTGCACGAAAATAAACCCACACACATGTATGTAGCCTACATTCTACACACCCGCGCGTACACCCACAGAGGCGCACACGCAGCTCGCAAACAGCTCATACGCTCGCCCTGTCTCTCATGCCCTGTCCTCATTCACAAGTGCTTGAGCCGACAGCTCCTGCGTCATTTTCCCTCTCCGTTTGACACTCCCCAGCCCTGAAAAGCTCTCCCTGCCAGCAGCCAAGGGGCTTCTAGCACTCCGTGTGCCGAGGAATGTCAGTAACCTAGCAACGAGATCTGAAGTGACAGATCGTTGGGTAGGTCTGACGGGCGGCTGCGCGTTGGGGATGGCTGGATGTTGCACACCTCCGCTGCTGGGACGGGCGGCTGGAGGCAGTAGGACTTGGTCCAGCCGTATCTGGGTCATTCAGTCATCCCGACATGTAGTATGTGATGTGGCAGGTCTGTTGAGGGCCGACAGAACAGATGAACAGCCGTGTAGAGGAGGAGAATGAGGTCATGCAGAGGACGTCGTCTTCATTAAACTCTGTTTAGGGAAGGGTTTGGGATTCCATTATAATCCCCATTAGCTTCGGCCAAATGCAGCAGCCACATTTCCGGAGTTCGAACAAGACATGAAACTTGACCTGATACAGAATAGACAGGTACGGCACAAAGAGACAACGTCTTGATTTGAAGAACTACATCCATTGCAATCTGTTGCTCTAATAAGATCATGGTCTCAAAACACTGAAGAGTCAAAATTATGGCTGTCATTTAGTGCGTCCCGAAATCTGTCCAAAAGTAGGGTACTGTATGGCCAAAGTAGGGTACTGTATACTACATAGGCTACCATTGGGGATGTATGTGATGGGTTGCCCTGCTAATGGAGCAAATTCTCACCGTCTTGGCCTATACTTTGAGAGCTGACCTCATCCACAAAACCCCAGAACATGTGGAAGGAGGGACCGTGGGCTCTTTTCTCATTAACCCTATCGTTCTGCTTAAGCTCGGGTCTCGCCTCCAGTCTTAACATTATTGTCAGCAACAGAGTAATGGAAACTTAACACACGAAGGGCGTGAAGTTAACATGGTTAACCTCATCCTGCTCAAGCAGAATTACGCCGTAATTGGAAAGAAATCTGTCCTGCAGAGTGTATGTCAACCACAAAGCTAATGTGTTAGCTAAGGGGTAGCAGAGTGTTGCATTTACCTGCAACGACATGTGAAGTCTCTTGTCTGTGTTTAACACACAAAAGGACTTGATGTTGACTTTCTTTTCTTCTTGATGTTGAGTTTCGGGGCCCCTTGCCTTTTCTGAGAATCAGAAATGGGGACTGCAACTGGTTTTGATTGTCAAAGGCTACTTTTAAACGTGCAGCTGCCACAGAAGATGCTTGGATGTGTCATAGCAACGCGGACCATCGACAGCAGATTTTTGCTCATCACAGTGGTTTGTGCTGGTGAGAGACAACGGGGCGGTCGTCATAGGAAATCAGGCTAGGGAAACAACACTGTCATAGTCTCGGGATGAGTGAAGTCACCGACGGAAACGCTCCCAGCATGCACTGTTGACTGGCTGGCCATTTCACACGAGTTACTACATTTTACAGTTACCCAGAAGCGCCACATTGAGAGACTTCTGGGAAAGCTTGTGAAGCAGAGTCAACAGACCAGACTGGGGTTTATTTCTGTTGGAGAAGGGATTTTGGCGCATCTTAATACTGTTGGTATTGCCGGCACCACTTGCTCTTCGTTTAGCCTAGCCAGAGAAACAGCTAAACAATTTGTGCTGACATTTTGGGGAATGTTCATATAATTTCTCTGATTTGCGTGGCACTGTCCGGGAAAATGACTTGTGTGCGATGGTGTGAACACTGCCACCACAAAGCCAGTACTGTTTGGTAGGTAATGATTATAAAGGTAATAAGAGCACAAACAATCCAATCCATTTTTCTCATTCTGCACTGGAGACTTAATGAATATTCCACGCCGTGGGTAGACCGCTAGGCCATTGACCATGGCTTGGATGGGTGGTATAATGCTGCAGATTTATGACGGGTCATCCCTGGGCGATCCACAGGGTGGAGGTCAGGGGTCAAAGCACGGACAAAGCTGCATTGTTAAAACACAGGTCGGCTGTGTGTTTGGAGGGCTCACATTACAAGATCAGGGGTTTATTCCATGACTTGGTTTCAAAATGACATGTTTTTATTGTAGCTTGCTTTCCCGGCAGGCTCGATTTAAGGCAGAGGTTTTTTGCTTTATGGTTGTCACTCAGCTAGTAATTTGCTATGTTTTAAAATCTCTGTGAAGTATAACAAAGAACAGAGATTTAATTACTCCATATTCTATATAGATTCTGCCTCAGTATTCAGTCAAAATTGTTAATGTACAAAACTCTTCTGATGTGACAGATTTTTTTATGAAGAACACAAAACAAATACGCATAGCACATTCCCACACATTCTCTTTAGTTTGGAACCAAATACAGGTATCCTAAAGCATGATCATTTTTTGGGGGGCATTTCAACGGGTGAAAATGTCACCTGAGTTTGATTTTGAACAACAAACGTGTTTTATGTGAAATTTCACATAACCTTTACACCAATGAAATGTTGGTGTTTCATTTAGATTTATAAATATATTTTATTAAAGATGAATGTACATAATACACAATTTTCTAAAAATCTTACCTTACGTCAAGCTTTGAAGGTCAAGTTAAGACACTTTGTGTCAGATATGCTGGTTTTCAATAGTCAAGGGACAAGAAAACTTGCTGTGACAGACGCACTGAGAGTTCACAAGAATTTAGATGACACTACCCATTTCAGTGCCACCAAGTGTAGTCTAATTTCAAAGACTAATATTTAGCATATACCTAAGTATGTATACCTTTTACGGTATCCAATCAGATACAGTAAAAAAAACACACACATTTGAACTCATCTGCACAATAAATTAATAAAAATTTGAATGTATTTACTTAACATTCATTTTGTGAGTAAACTGCGGTATATGCGTAAATGTACTGGTGGATTGTGTTTTAAATGCTTACAATGCCAGCACTTGATTCTTAACCTGATTAAACAGCAACTAATGGCTTCCACTAACTGCGTCCCCAGGGAGAGAAAGCTGAGACGCCACATTGCTAATCCCCTGCCCAGATCGTATTAGGCTGGGCTCAGGCAGGCTAACAGCTAAAGGCTCAGGATGGCTCAAGGCTAACGCTCAGCGTTGAGAGACCAACCCATCTCCATCAGTGCTGCTCGCCAGGTCCTTTCCTCTTGCAGTACTCGGAATGCCATTACAGACATTGAGACACCCTGACACAATGGTGCCAGCCCAGGCACCTCCCAGTGTAGCATAGCTAGGGCCAGACCTGACAGGAGCAGGGAAATGCGAGGTCGCTGGCCTCTCCCTGAGTCACTTGAGAGGGTGATGAGGTGAAGCAGGAGTACGACCCAGCGTTGGGGTCCTCCCTCAGCCAGTTGAAGGAAACATGAAAGAAGGAACGAGCAAGCCGCCTCTGACTCCTTGGCCAGAGGGAGGAGACAAGAGGAGGTGGGTTATCCATAGTTTTGACAGCTCATAATCCCATCTGGAGAAGAAACCTGCCCTGAAGCAGCTTGCTGAAATGAGCCATAAACTGTGGAGGGAAACAGTGTTTCCGTGACTGTTATCTCTAAGGCAAAGCTAGGCAGGCTCTTCTGCTATCACCGCCCAGGAAGCAGCATTAGGGACCGAGGAGCTTATTGTGGTGGCAAAAGAGTGGTCTCCGCTTGCTTTTCTTTTTTTATTCGTTACAAGGCTTGGAGCATCCTCCAACAGAAATCCGGGTGGGCAGGAGCTGAAAAAAAGAGCCGTGAAACAAGATAATCCAGCCTAGATATACATAGCTGAGTCCTTTTGAAAACCACTGATATTTGTCTTCAAGGCAGATGCTACCGTTATGCTAAGGTACATGATTATTTTAAAGGGGCATGGTGTTAGGACAAATATATATTATGAAATAACACATTCTGATTGTCATGATAATGCCCTTTTTGTTTAAGACGTGTATATGCAAAGTAATTGGTTTATAAATCGACCAACGAGTTGCCAATCACGTGAGTTAAGGGGTTGGCTCTAGGCCACCCTACCAGCCAATCAGGCCTGTGTAAATCATCAAGTGTTTCTTGACATACTCCGATCTAACGTTTCAACGCCAAAGGAGGCTCAGAAAATAAAAATAAACACACACAACGATGACTTGCACAAACAAACCAAAATAACACAGAGGAGCATTGCATTCTGGGTTGGGTTTTGGCTTTAAAGACGTCTTTTGTTCAAGGTAACAACTCCAATGAGATGTTTTATTAGGGCTGATCATTTTAATATCTCACAGGATTAGTAAATGATAGACTCCATACTGTTTTCCTTTCATTCAGATTAAATGATGGTCTGTTTTCCTGATTTGCTGGAGACGACTCCTTAGAATAGAGGAGGCACATCGATCCTTTGGCGGTAGAGGCGAGGGGGATAATTCCTCCAGCTTTTTGGGCTCTTCAACCATTGGGAGGTTAGGATCCTGCCTGCTCCTCCAACAGATTCTGTGCTTGATCTTTACTCAGGGCCATTCCGGGTGGCCCCTTAACCCATAACAAGGGCTTCCTCCGGTCTCAGACGTCAGTCAGAGCAGTCAGCCAGAGCAGTCAGCCAGAGCAGTCAGCCAGAGCAGTCAGCCGGCGGCGAAAGGGTCGTCGCTCTCTCCGCCAGCTGACGAAGTATAACATCACAAAATATTGTGATGATAGAGTTGGGGACATGATTCCCCTAACAGTCCCGTTACAATCCTAAACACAGTATAGAAATTTGGAGGGATCAAAGCATGATTACGAGGATCAGTCTCCAGATGTTGATGAACTGATTTGGTTTAATCCCATGGCAAGGCACGTAGCTGTTGTGATCATTCAGAGCTTACACATGCACATGGCTCTCTCTCTCACACACACACACACACACACACACACGCATTCAGGGAAAAGACCTCTACCCCACTTTGCTAAGAGAACCCCCACACATACACACGGCTTTGAAATGAATGGCTCACAATCCTTTCTCCCATCTAATTGTTTCTTAATGCTAAAGCATATGTGTTTGTATGAACAGGGTCGGTTTGGCTTGTGTGTGTTGTGAGCTGTGTGTGTCGTCCTGTTCTTGTTAAGTGGGTACGTGTAGGTTGAGGATTGTGTGTGGAATTAATGAGGCGTGAGTCTCTGAGCGTTAACCTTGAATGGCACAGACAGGCCCGGGATGCTGCCTGACGGCCATTGTGTGTGGCGGGGGCTGTCTGTCTGGCTGTTTGGCTGGCTGCACGCAGGGAGCGCGGAGACGAGGCCAACCCCCAGCGGACCCGGGGCTCAGCATGTGACTCCCAGGGCCGATCATTATCCTGGTCTTTTTGTCAAGTGTTTTGGGGAGCTGCGTACCTCCCCGAGAAAAACCTCCTTCACCTCCCTCTCTCCACTTTCTCTGCGTCTCACAATTTCAGTTAACCTTACTTCCTCTCTGATTCCTCATCCCTCTCTCCTGCTCCTGTCTGTTACTCTTGTCCTGTTTCTCTCTCTCCTCATCTCTCTATCTCCTAATCTCCCTTACCTATACGCTTCTCTTTCCTCTCTCCTTTTATCTCCCCTCTTTCTGTGTCATCCTCTCTCCTCATTTTCCTCTCTCCTGCTCCTATCTCTCTCTCAGGCATTGGTCTGTGCTCCCCACTGTCTTTTATCCTCTCATCCCTCTACTCAACTCTTCTATCTCATTATCTCAGTGGACCTCCTGCTCTGTCTGTCTGGAAGTCTATTTTAACATTCACCTGATGAAGGGCAGAACAAAGAGCCAGAGTAATAGTCCACATGCACAGAATCAAAGTGGTAGAACAAAGCCCAACGTCTGGATCCTTTGTCTGGCACTGAAGTGGAGTAGATGAAACAGGACTGGCTGCACGGGTCACAACATTGAAGGGGCTCAGCATTGAGACACAGTAATGACCATGTTGTTGTTCTCATCGGAGCAACTGGACCCAAACTATAACTGTTTAAGCAGCCATTTTGAATCCCTCTTCGCCTCCTCCTCTCGACACTCTGCCCAGACTGGATGCCTTCCCGTGAGGGCCTGAGGTGTTCTCTCTAATAAGAGGGTGTACCGTGAGGGTCCAAGACCCCCTTTTGAAGAATTTCTGAGCCCCCCCAAGTGCAAAACGTGTCAGTGTAGCTCCCTGTTGCCATGACTCCCCAAACCAGTTCCTTATGATTTATACATGTCTCCTTCCAAGGCGTGCCCCCCCGCCACAGCCAGACCCATACCGACAGTGAGACATGCCTACCTTGAGTTTGCACAACTGTCCTATGAATAATTGACATGGATCTGACCAAGTATCCACTGTGGACAGACCTTTTGTATCCGTTTCTCCTCTTTTCGGAAAAGCCTGATTACTGATAATGAAGAAGCAGGTGACACCTTCCTTACGTGCAAAAAAATTAACGTTTCGAGTTTTAGATATGTGGCTTTCAATTAATGCTCGTAATGAATTTGGTCCATTTACACCCTATAGGAATGGCATTCACTTCAACTAATTACAAACCTAACTCTATTATTGTGCTTCTGGTCATGTTCTGCTTTTTAATAGTTTTTCCCTGTAGGAACACTCATCGTGTATTGCCTTAACCAATCAGAGGAGAGGCTGCAGTAGTGTGAGAAGGTGGAGGTTTCCTGTGCGGAACGCTGCTGATGGCTATCAGCGCGCTTCAGGCTGTTGTTCTGCCGCAGAGGAAGGGGAGGAGAGAGGCAGTGAGCTGCCGTCCGCGCACCCACGGCTAGCAGGTGTTTTCTCTTGTATGAACAGGAGGGAATGGTTCTTCAGTGGAGAGACAGAGGGGGAAAGAGAAAGGCGAAGGGAGCGAGATGAAAGAGGTCAGGTTCAAAGGGAGAGGTGTCGATGAGCTCCGCCTCCAGCCTCTGCTAAGGGGGCCATAGTGAGATGTGTTCGTAGCGCCGGGCCCAGGCTCTGTTAGCGGTTGGACACGCCTGTCATGGCTGCCTGTTCGGCTGCAAGGACTCGCTGTTAAAGCTGCCTATTGCTGGGTGTTGAATAACAACCATGTCAGGGCTCTTGCACAACTCTGTGGTTATAGCTTGTTCATATACACTGCTGAGTTTGTGTGTGTGTGTGTGTGTGTGTGTGTGTGTGAATGCAGCAGTACTCACGTGTGTGCAGTTGTTTGTCTGGTTATGTGTGTGTGTGTGTGTGTGTGTGTGTGTGTGTGTGTGTGTGTGAATGCAGCAGTACTCGCGTGTGTGCAGTTGCTTGTCTGGTTATGTGTGTGTGTGTGTGTATGTGTGTGTGTGAATGCAGCAGTACTCGCGTGTGTGCAGTTGTTTGTCTGGTTATGTGTGTGTGTGTGTGTGTGTGTGTGTGTGTGAATGCAGCAGTACTCGCGTGTGTGCAGTTGTTTGACTAGTTGTGTGTGTGTGTGTGTGTACACCAGCATGAGTGCTTGCTACTCCCAGCGTCTCCCATCATCTACACAGCAGCAATCTATTCCGACTGGCTCCATCAGAATCACCTATAATACTCTGTGCTGTTATCAGAGGCAGCTTTGACTGGGTTAAGCGAACAGCAGCCCGCTTCCGCAGATTACACTAATATCACCCGCAACGCCGAGCACTCTGACCACCTGACAGAGATCAATACAACAAATGTCGGGGTCCAGAAACCGATCCAGCCTCTGTGCTGCAGCGATGTTCTGAGGCAGCAGAACAAAGGTAAACCCAGCCACCAGCTGCCCGGCGAAGCCCTTCCACACGACAGGCTAAATGCCCTCCACGCACGCCACAGGGCAACTGACAGGGAAGCATGCATTATAGAGCGCCTGCTGTTCCCTTCTGTTTGACTACGTACCCTTGCTGTCCGTGGGGGATGCAGGACTTGTTAACAGGTCAACGTTCAGATACAGTCTCTGAACCCAACAGGTTTTAGACAGACCACCGTAAACTCCCTGTGCCCAGGAATGCCAACAACGGCTACCCAAATGAACGTCGTCCAGCAGAATTCACGTCTGCAGCCAGGAAGTGCTTTGAAAGGCAGTTAGTGGCCATCGCCCCATGACACTCCAGACACTCTACATACCTCTCAGACAGATCCAGAGACGCACCAAGATAATTACATACGTGAGAAGGCTGTTGGTCGATTACAGCTCGGCGTTCAACATTTTAACGCTGTCCAAGCCACCCAGGACCTTGACGCCGGCCACTGTCAGAGGAAGTCCATCAACATAGTCCAGTTATCCAAATCATAAATGTTCTCTATAATCTCTATACTGCCACATGGTAAGGATCTCAACGGCAATCAGCGCATCATATCTACAACCGATCAGACCCTGTACAGCTTCTACCCCCAAGTCACTTGACTGTTAAACATGCCTTCCAAATGATTCCTAGGTGGCTACCTGGACTATTCAAATGGTCAGTATTGACGCTATGCTCAGGCAGTTAAAGATGCTGTGGAATGTACCTGTGACCAGAGCAGCTATCAGATTTCTAGTCCCACTCAGTGCTTGTTGTGTTGTATTACACAGTTAGCGCAGTCTTGAGTCACTGTGGCATTTGCACACTGTCTTTTGGAGCCAGAGATTCATTGGTTGCCAGGTCACAGTCAGAGGGCAGAGACAATGCTCTGTCAGACTCTATGTTACATACTATAATGAAGTTGGACAATGTCACAGAGGATGTCTTTATACTCTAGCTGGCTGCGTTCTGCCTTAAACTATAGCTACGTGAAGTGTTCAATTGTTTGAACTTTCTGATGCTATCACTCCCCAACCATGTATCTATCTTTCTCTCGCTGTATCACTCCATTTCTTTCACTCACCCTCTCTCACACCTATCTCTCTGTTTGTCCCTCTGTATTGCTCCCTTGCTCCCTGGGCCCAGTGGTCTTTTAGTGATGGTATGGGAAGTGTCTGGGCCGTGGGGCGTGGCTGGGCTTTGTGCCGCCGCTCGGCTGATGATGGAGAGCAGGAAGGCTCCCTTTTGGTGATTCTTTCTATAGTCTGGGCTGTGTTTTTCTCTCAGACCAGATGGAAGAATATTGGGCCAGATTCCCTCTCGTCCCTGTGTCTTTAATGGCTGCTGCAGGACGCGCTTCCTACTTCTCTCTGAAGACATGGAAAAACTAAAAGACACTGAGCTGGGAGGCTTGGAAAAAGAGAGAGAGAGACGGGAGTGAGAGTGAGAGATCGAGTAAAGAGGGTGAGAGAGAAATGGAGTGAGATAGCAAGGAAACAGGGCTCTTATTGAGATCCTGAACATTGTCTAATGACATGTCTGAGGACAGCCCATGGCTTCAGCTGAGGGCTAGATCGGCTGTCTGTCTCCACGGTAACACTGCAATTCACAGTCTGCTTGTCTCCTCAGTGCTATAATAACAACAATAGCAGTATTATTTTCATGTTTCTTTTGCAGGCTGATAATGAGTTGACATTCATTCTCGGAGGATGATTGGAAATGTTTCCTGCCACCACAGAAATGTAGCTCTAGTTGCCAGTTGATACATTTTTACTGTTTCATTTTGACAGTGCAAATAACATTGGTTTTGAACCATAAACAATTTCTACTGAAGGCACTTTGAAATGTTTTCTTTCTGTATGTGTTTTTACTTCATTTGAAGCCCTTAAGAGATTACACCATAAACGTACACTAAACTGGTCTCCCAGGTGGTGCAGTTGCACAAAGCAGACCACCACATACATGGATAAATCACTATGGACAAAGCAAATTGGTCAGCTTCATGGGGAGGCATCGTCGGTAGGATTTCCCGATCTCATTCCATTTTAGCAGCTCTCTCTTGTTCTGATGATCTCGGGCCATGAATAGAATAGGAATTGAGAAAATTGGGGAAGGGGAATAAAAGGGTTCCCATCAAGATGTCCCACTGGAAAAATATCAACATCCTTCCGCTTACAGGAGCTCCGCCCTGCGCACCCAGCCCTCCCATTGGCTGGAGACCATCGGACCCGCCGGTCGATGCGGGCGGTAATGTTTCCCGTGGAATAATCGATGACTGAATGCCCCTGTGACCCGTGCTCCATGGGTCCCCTGTCCCCAAGCCCAGCGTGGATCACAATGTGTGTCCATTCCTCAGACCATGAAAGACTGTGTTTGTGTGTGAGTCATCCGGAGCTGTGTGTGTGTGTGTGTGTGTGTGTGTGTGTGTGTGTGTGTCTGCATATGCGAGCATGTGTGCGAGCATGTGTGCGTCAGGGTGTGAAGCACCAAACGGACCTTTTCTGTTTCACAAGTGGTGCTATTGAGACCAGTGCTTCTTTTGAAAGGTTGCACAGTTTATTCAAACCACATGAAAACACATGCAAGTTGTTTGAGAGAAATCTGAATCCTCAGCAGTGAGATCCTCAATGTGCACAGCAGTTACCAGAAAATCTTAAATCAAGAAGAGTTGCAGGAAACTCTTTTTAACAAGCGGGAGCACTGGAGCAACCTGCTAGCCTTCTCATTATGATTCTGCATGCAGTGCTGAGAGCGGAACCTGTTCCATAATGTCTGCGCTGTAATAAATTTCATCCACTGGTTTCGTGTATAGACCGTGCCTCCCTGTCCAGCGGGAATGTTCACTGGATGATCTGCTTCCTGTTATTTAGCAAGAGACCTGTCGTATTTCTAAAGGACCCCATGTGATTTCCCACTTCTTGACTGTCAGTATGCTTTTTAATAGGCTGCGTTTCTTCAATCCAGATGAACAGATCTTTCTAAGACATTACACAATCACTCAGAGAATGCTAGGACATGTTGTCTGACAGAGAGCAAACCCAGAACAATGTTAAAGTGCTCTTCTATATCATGTATTACGGCTATTCATTCCCCTTAACCTTCATTAAAAAGTAGCAGACTGGATGTACTATTGATTTACAGTCAAGTTCATAATCTCCTTTCTCCCTCCCCTCTCTCCCCCTCTCTCTCCCTACACATCTTTCCATTGCTCTCTCGCTCTCTCCCCCTTTCTCTCCCTCTCTCCATGTATTTCTCTTTACAGAATATAGATAATGGGCTGTGTGCAATGCAAGGATAAAGAAGCAACAAAACTCACGGACGACCGAGACACTAGTATCTCCCAGAGTGCAGCGGGATATCGCTATGGCGCCGACCCAACACCACAGCATCAGCACTACCCCAACTTCGGGGTCACCGCCATCCCCAACTTCAACAACTTCCAGTCGCCTGTTGGCCAAGGGATGACGGTCTTCGGAGGGGTCAGCACCTCATCCAACACAGGGACCCTGCGCACTCGAGGAGGAACAGGTAGGGCTGCCTAAACATTCAACTTTGACCTCCCTGCTGACTTCCCCTGACCCGTTTGATCTCTGGGCCCTGTCCCGGGCTCTCTGCCCTTTGTTGGAAAGTCCAGCTTGGCGCTGGTTCACGTAGGGAATATTCCCACTCAGGATATCCTTATATTTCACTGAGCCCATCCTGCTACAAGAGGAACTCTGCGTTCCCACTCAACTAGCACAGCTTTCCTCAAAGTGTGGATTATTTCTGTCCCAAAATAATCCAAATCCGCACAGTCAGTCGCAGGGGGCCAGATGGTTTAACTTTTTCATTTCCTCCTATCGGGGAACTTTGATACACTCTCTAAACATGTGGATTTATGTCATTTAGCAGTCGCTCTTATCCAGAGCAACTCGTGGTAGTAGATGCTCCATGTTTTTAGAATTCTGTGTCTCGTTCTGGCCCCAGTGGGACTCGAACCCACACCCTCTGGCACTGGAAGCGCTCTACCAACCAAACACGGGGCCACTTTACTGACACAATTATGGTACTGTTTTCTCTAGCTAACCATACAGAGTACATGTGGTGATGTCCTATCGGCAGTCATTTGATCTATACGCGCTTAGCTAACAGCCGAAATTGGGATTCACAGCTACTGTGCTGTGTCTCATGACCTTATCTCCCTGAATAGATGAGCTTCAGATCAGCTAATAATAAACCTTTGCACAGCCAAAGCCTGGCTCTTGCTGATCTTTTGTTACTTGCTCTGGGGGTTTCTTGTAAACGGTGCAAATGTGGTTACTGTTGCAGATGTGATGTACCTTGTGACTGCTGGAACAGCTAGATGCATGCGAGGTGTAGCCCTCAAAAGCCCTTAGTGTTTTGTTCTACCTCGTACACGTCTCCTCCCTCTCTTTTGCTTTCTGTTTCTTCTTTCCTTTCTTTCTCTGGCTCCCTTTCTGTCTCTTCCTCCCTTTCTCTGGCTCCTTCTGTTCTGTGTCATGTGAAAGGCGGGAGCCTGTTCCTCTCTATCTGTTGTTATCCCCTAGGGCCTTGCTTTCAAAGCACAGGCTTTTCATTTCCACAGCACCTCTCCTCCACCGCCAATCACAGGGGCCTTGGCTTTGAAATGACCTCAGGTAAAAGTGACAATGAGGCAAAAGGGGATGGGCCTTTCGCCTCATTGTCAGACAAATAGAACACAATAAAGCTTAAGTTATACTTCCCTTTGGAAGTGGCTGCCTGGTCACTATTTTTGGACAGATTATGTAAATGAGTTTTGTTTTGAGGGGGTGTTTTGGCAGTTCTGGAACATGATTTTTTTTCTGTCTTTTGTTTCACTTAAGTTTGCTAGTAATGTGATTGGTCAGAAGTTACCCCGCCTCTCTTTGTCCCTCCCTCGTGTTTCTGTAGTATGAAAACACGCACTGCGCGTGACAAATGATTCAATGTACCATGTGACCGAGGTCTACTGGACCTTTAGCCAGCAGAAACCAATCACATAGGTCCTCTCGCAACATACATGCGGCTGACGGACTGGTCAGGTCGGCCCGCGTTGGGATGTCAACATTGTGACAACATCCCTTGGGATGTTCTTGGTTCTGACCCACTCAAGACCATCATCATTGTCTTGTGGATTGATTTTAGGCCGTAGAGAAGCCTCAGCCACAGCCTCTTTTAAAGTAGATGTCCATTTGAAGGGTTTATGATACCCAAGACTGATAGCGTGCAATAGGGGGCTGGTAGACTTCAGTAGAGCCACACTGGGCCAGGCTGGATATTTTTTTTCACACCAGATATATTTCAAAGCTGATCTGATTGGTCAAAGGACTAATTAGTGTAAATTGGTCTGCTGGGTTAACATAGCCATTGATAGCTGTTTAGACTTGTGGTAACGCATCCTAGCCACACGGCAGTGTGTCCCTGGACACTCGGCAGGCCTGTGGTCTGTCTTGATCCTTTAGATACTTCCCCAGGGACTCTAGGCTGTTATGGTTGTCTCTTTCTAATCTGGAGAAACGTTTCTTATTTGAATAAATTATTCTATAACGTGTTGTGGCCTATACAGTTTAAGTAATGAATACGCTGAGCTGAAAATTATTTGGAATGTAACTTTCTTTGTTGTTGGGGCTCTGTATACTGGCACTTTTGTTTTGAAAATGTAAAATTGTGGTAATAAATCATTTTCTGTCTGTTTTATCAGGGAACAATTTACAGATATGTGGTTGTATTTCAGATTCTATTATAATAGACATTTTATTTTATTGTTTAAATGTCTAAACACTTTGCTTGATAAAGGAATGAATCATGAATGATTATAATTAAGAATGTTAGAGACATACATACCATACCCAGCTTATTGCTAATCTTTTCTGTTATTGTTTGTAGTGAGAGTTTAGCATGTCTCTTCAATTACTGTTAATGGTGTGAGGTTAGCATGTATCTCCTGTTACAGTCAATGGTGAGAGTTTAACATGTCTCTCCTGTTATTGTTAATAGTGAGAGGTTAGGATGTCTCCTGTTATTGTTGATTGTGAGAGGTTAGCATGTCTCCTGTTATTGTTGATTGTGAGAGGTTAGCATGTCTCCTGTTATTGTTGATTGTGAGAGGTTAGCATGTCTCCTGTTAGTGTTGATTGTGAGAGGTTAGCATGTCTCCTGTTATTGTTGATTGTGAGAGGTTAGCATGTCTCCTGTTATTGTTGATTGTGAGAGGTTAGCATGTCTCCTGTT